>CM033647.1:106357078-106380394 GCA_019512145.1 Engystomops pustulosus
CTGGAAACATATTTAAATAATTTTTGCATCAGCTTTTCCCCTCTATTGTAGAAGTTGGCAATAGTCTACCATAAAAATCAAGCACGATAAGCCACGGACACTTACTCATAGATCAAGGCACATTAACTATAATCTTCTTATATTTGTTATCCATGGCCTACTCCCTTTTAAAATAAACTTTTAAAACTTTAAAAATGTTGCTAATGAGCATGGAAGATTCTGGTGGGTGTTTCCAGAGCTCCTCAGTCCGGCTGTTACAATTAGCAGAGCAGGTCTTCCCTAAGCTGCACCTACTATTAGATTACACAGGGAGAGGGAGGAAGGAAAGGGTGTCTTGGTGAGACATGTTCGGCTTATTATAACAGCTTGTGAAGCTATGGCACTTGTAACGTTCACCAGAGCATAATTAGCATATTGAACCTTTAGCATATTTTAAAAGTTGATTTTTAGAAGACAGCAATGGATAGCAAATATAAGATTACCACAGTGTCCCTGGTTTATCATGCTTGATTTTGATGGTAGATTTTTCTTTTAAGGGCAACTGTCATTTTTTTCACAATCAATACTCTCTTGGAGGGGGGGGGGCCGTGGCATATATGTTTTTGCTGCGGTGGGGACAGTATGTATGCTTGTTGTTGGGGGGGCAGTGTATGTAAGCTGGTTGCTGGGGGGACAGTGTAAATAGGACAGTGTTTATATGTTTGTTACTGAGGGGAGACAGTGTATATATGTTTGTTACTGGGGGTGGGGGGAGTGTAAATATGTGCCGTATATATAATACCAGGGGCTGTTTATTTTTATTACTAGTGGGTTATAAATATTTATTTCGGAAGGTGGATATATATATATATATATATATATATTGTGGGGAATTGCTCTGGTAGTTGACAGGTAGCAGTGCAAGAAGCAGTGACACACGCAGGTTTAAAAGTCCAACTTAAGTGTTTATTCACACTTGCAAAACAGAACACAAATTCAGCCTTGGCTTAGGCACATGCAAAAACATTATAAAAGTAATTCCTGCCCGGCTAGGCGCTGTCTAATACACTTGACAGACCCTAGCTATCCGGGTACCAGGCTGCCTGGCACACGCTCTTGGCCAGCAGCAAGACAGGAGACCCTCAGTTACCTTTGCTGTGAGAATGCAATCTCACTTTCAGCTCTCCAGGTAGGGCCTCTCCCACTGCTTCTGGCCTGCAGACTAAATCAGACCCTAACGAGGCCTGTGACCTGCACCTGTGGGCTATACAAAAGCCCAGGACCGAAGCCCGGGTGGAGTAGGAGTCCCACTACCAGCCTACCCCTACTCCATAATAAGCAGGCCCAGTACGGACATTACAAATGTGTCTGTGTTAGCTAGGCCAACACAGACAAAACAGACTATTCCTGCTTATCATGTCTGCATTAACCCTTGGGTTACTGCAGACAAACCCAGGGCTTTTACCACCAGCATTTCATCTGCCTGTAGGACAGATAGCGGTTTTCCCACACAACACCTCTCACTTTCTCACAATATATAAACATTTACTTTAATAAAAAAAATAGTGGAGAGGGCCTCCACCAGTTTGCACCCAGGGGCCCTCACCACCTCTAATCCAACCCTTTGTTTTCACCTTATGCCACAGAAAATGGGCATGAAAAAAATGACAGTAGCCAGACTTCTTCCAAACAAACCGCCAGACCAATTCCAGGGACACAGAAATGCTGACGTGTGGTAGCCAGGACGAGTACATGTTACTGTAATTGTACCCATAAATCTTACCTAGAACTGGAGGATTGTCTGAATTGGGCAGCATGTTGTTAAGAATTAGCAATAGCACAGAGAAACCCAAAACCACGGTTATTTTGAAGCCAAGTCTCTCTCCAGTTCCCATGTCAATAAACATGCTAGCTATGTCCAGTAAAACCATGAAGCATGCTGGGATGATGAGGTTTATGATATAAAGTACAGGAGCTCTTCTTATGGATATCTGCAATAAAAAAATATGCAAAATCACAGGAAAGCATAAAACAATGTGGATATATTGTCTATATCTGCAAAGTAAAGTACTATGTATTTTTTTTAAAATTTTAAAAAATATAAAAGTTAGGTAAGCTTAATTTCAACCCAGGAGAGTGTGTGTGTAGGAAAACTAGTAGGAAATGTGGCATTATTGCAACATAGTGATGAACCTCTAAGGCAGACAAATCAAATCAGTACGAATCTCAGCCTGACATAGTAAATATTTCCTGGCTTGAAGCAAACCTGTCATTGAAGAGGCACAATAAATCTTACTCACTCTCCTACTGTACCTTTGTTAAAAAGTGTGTGTCCCAGCTAGTGTTCCAGCTTAACTCTACCTCCTCCAACCAGTAAATTCTTTCCCAAAATTTTTTCTCCCTTTGCCTATGTTGGCCATGCTCACTACCATGTGACCCCACCCACCACTGCTTGGTCCCACCCATTGCAGATTGAAGATAGAATGTAAAAGTAAGTGAAAGGACAGCATTTTGGTAAGGACAGGGAGAGGACTTCCTGTCTGCTGAGGCTGAGATTTGAAGAAGGATGCAGGGTTCACTGGCAATCTGGAGAAAATGTGACTCTTCTCTTCAGAAGTTGACTTAAGTCTACTCATTTACATATGATAAAAATGGCCGTAATTAAGGTACAGTGCCTCAGTGGTAACTCATTTTAGGTGTTAAGGGGAGGACTTTTAACTATTTACCAGAAGGTGATATTAGTGTCAAGGGTAAAATTCTGATGAGAAGTCTTCTTTAAACACTGACCAAAGCACCCCACATTTATAAATGGCATAAGCCTCTTAACAGTGGCAGAACTATGCAGTGCACTATGCAGACTGAGAGTGCTGCTGCAGTGTAACAACAGCTTGTGAAGCCATAGCACAGAGGGTTTTTTTAACAAGCCAAGAGCCCTTCAGGCCTTCAGGCAGTGTAGCATAACATTAGCCCCTTTGACATATTAGTATAACACATGTTGGCTGCTGGTGAATGGAGGGGACTCACAGGCTGAGCCCTATCCATACAAAGTAGGTGTTTGCTGAATATTAAGTCGAAAATGCAAAGAGTGGGTAGTCCCGCCTCCAGGCAAGGAGATTCTTCATGCAGGTAAAAAAAATCCACTTTATTTAGAAAATATTTTTAAAAGCAGTAGAGACGTTCTATAACATAATTGTCTGACGCGTTTCAGACCATTCACGGTCCTAATTCGTAGCCTTATAAATTGCAGCAAACATCACCCTGTAACACCCGCAAGTGTTAACCTTTCAATTCCCACAGGCAAAGCTGCAAGTGGCCGTAAAAAGCAGGCGGAGCCCACATTTAGCTATCTTCTTTGCATCCTGTGACATCATTGGGTGCATTATAATCAATGATCAGTAAAATCCCCATATACTGCTATACAATATCATGGCAGTATATGGTAAGCTCAGTCAGAAAACCTTGGGTTAAGGTACCCTAGGAGGTCTGAAAAAAATTCAAATCACCCCCTTTCCCTAGAACTGTTATTAAAATAAACAGTAAAAATCATAAATATGTTAGCTATCCCCATCACCCCAAATGTCCGATCTATCAAAATATAATAGCCGTTATTCCCGGAATTTAACCCCGGTATGAAAATGCAACATATAAAAAATCTAATAAAAAGTGATCAAAAGGTCGTACAGTCCTCAAAATGGTAGCAATGAAAACGTCATCTCACAGAAAATGACATGTCACACAGCTCCGTACACAAAAGCATTAAAAACTTATTAGCGGCAGAAGATGGTAAAATTCATATTTTTTTTGTACAGAAGGTTTTAATTTTTTTTTAAATGTATTAAGACAAATTAAAACCTATATGAATTTAGCATCCCCTGTGATCGACCCAAAGAATAAAGGAGACATGTTATTTGGGGCGCACCAATTCCACTGCATTTAGAATTTTGCATATTTTTGTATGTGGGGAGTGCAAAATGAAAACGCTTAAAGGGGTATTCCGGGAATAGATACGTCTGACACAAAAACCCATGATGATATAAATAAATGAATACAACAATACTCAATGTCATTAGTCACAAAATGGAGCTTAAATAATATGATTTTATGATTTACAAAATTTATGGCCTCTCTAAAGTAGGTGGATTTATTACTAAGATGGCTGCCACTGGAAACTACAAGTTCCATGATCCTTTAGTTCTCAGTAACTCCTCCTACCACTTATGCTCTGCTCCCAGTGATGATCTAACAGGTTTTCTTGCTCTGGTACCATGATGATGTGTAACTGCCATCACCACAACACTGACCATACTGGATGCACTGCAACCAACCGACAACAGCCAAATGTAGTGGTGATCACATGACCCTGCCCAGGCAGGTGCAGGACATGTGATGTGGACATGTGACCAGCGGCCATCTTCTGTCCTGCAACGGACCGCGCGGAGGAAATTAACGGACTGATTAAAGGGCCGGTAGCATTTTAATTCTTCATTACAGTCTATGTCATCAGCATTTTCTGCTAAGGGGAGCAAAATTTTAAATAACAACTAATTACACATTAGCTTATATTTTGAGTGCCCACTTGTATATGAATTATGCTGATTCCTGGAATACCCCTTTAATCAAAAAAGGGCCTCAACAGGAAGGGGTTATACGTTGATTTTAGAAGAAAGAAGGCCATGGATAACAGCAATGCAAAATATAGAGCTTGTCCTGCTCCTGCCCACCTTTGTTGCCGGGGCAGTATTTTTCTCTTGCCACGCTGATATCAGAAGGGCCACAAACAGTTCTTATGCTGTGGATTTACCACATGGAAAAGCTGCGGCAACAATCCACATTCGCTTTGGTGACCACTAAAGGGGTTAATCAGACCCAGTACATCTCTGATCAGCATCACCAGTCACAGTTGGTCATTTCCCTACTACAAATGGCCAGTCACTAGAGCCTTTTCATGTGACCTCATTAAGAGGTTAAATAAATACAAATTAGTCACAACTTTACAGTGCTTGTTAACATATATTTAGTGACACCCTGGCATGTATCCATAGATGGAAAGTAGTCTCTTACCTTGTATATAACTTGACTGTAAACCTCATTTTCAGTTGTGAAATTTTCATTTTCCACAGTGATGTCCAACAAAGACCAATCTCCTTTACTAACAAAAATGTCCTTTGAATTTTTGCTGACCTGACTGGAATTGGACTTTGTCACCATAATGATGTCCTTAACTAGGCAAATTTTACAATCTTCTACTAACGTCCAATTTTGAGAGCTTGTGCAAATTGAGCCTCAGTTTCCTTGTTTGGGCATCAACAGAGCATTGTCCATTCCCCACAGAACTGCCCGCCACGGAATTTTTTCTTTTTCCGGAACCATCTCTGAACCCTACGAGATGGGTTGGCATGACAAATCCCAGCAGGCAGCAGTGTCTGCAAAGATCACTCAACCACCCTGCTACGGGCACACAACAACCATGCACCACTACAAAGGCACTCAAATCCCCTAGCGTCTCTTCCCCATCACTGACTGCCGCGTTGTGACCCTGGCAGAGTGTCTGAACCCTGACTACATGCCTAATGTCACTGGGAGTGTGCCGCCAGGTGATTGGCGTCAGAAATGTAAATGTTTGACGATCTTGACAGATGACCAAAAGTGGCCGGTGAGTATATACTTCAGTGCAGTCGTCCTACACATAGGGTTCTACAGAGTGAAGCAAATCTTTCACATCAAATGCACTTTTCAATTTGAAAAACTGGAAACGATTTAAATGTTTGCACAGCTGTTTATCCCCTCTATTATAGAAGTTGGCATAGTCATCTACCATAAAAATCTAGCGCACGAATAACCACGGACCACTACCATAAGATCCAGGGCACAGTAACTTGGTAATACTTGCTTCTGTTTGTTCCCATGGGGCCCCTCAACTCCTCCTTTTTAAATAAACTTGTGAAAACTTTTAAATTTGCGTATGAGGCATGGAAGTCTTCTGTGGGGTTTCCGAGCTCCGCAGTCCGCTGTTACAATTAGCAGAGCAGGTCTTCCTAGCTCGCACCTACTATTAATTTACACATAGAGGGGTAGAGGGAACTAGGCTGTCTTGGTGAGACCATTTCGGCTTATTGTAAGTTTGAAGCTAGGCTTGTAACGGTCACCAGAGCATAATTAGATATGAACCTTTAGCATAATTTTAAAAGTGATTTTTTAGAAAACAGCACATGGGTCAAATTAAATGTACCCAGTGTCCCTGAGTTTTATCATCTTGGATTTGATGGTAGATTTTGTCCCCTTTTAACGGCAACTGTAATGTATTTTTCCACAATCATAGCTCTCTTGGGGGGGGGGGGCCGTGGCACTATATGTTTGCTGCGGTGGGGACACGTATTGTTCGCTTGGGTTAGGGGGGCAGTGTACTGTAAACGCTGGTTGCGGGGACATGTGCAAATAGGTAACAGGGGTCATGTTTGTCACTGGGGGAGACATGTACTTGCATATGTTTGTTACCTGGGGGTGGGGGGAGTGTAACATGTGGTGCCGTATATATAAGACCAGGGCTGTTGATTTTGTATTACAAGTGGGTTTTCCAATACTTTATTTCGGAGGGTGGACTTATTCCTATACTACTATCTCTATATTTGAGGATTGCTCTGGTAAGTTGACAGGATAGCAGCAAGAAGCAGTGACACCGCCGTTTAAAAGTCCCCTTAAGATGTTGTCTGACATCTCTTGCAAAACAGAACATCGACAATGCAGCCTTGCGTTAGGCACATGCAAAACAGTAGAAAAAGAATCGCCGGCCGGCTAGCGCTGTCTGAATACACTGTGACCCAAACCCTAGCAATCCTGGTAACCAGGCGCCTGCACACCGCTCTGGCCAAGCCCACAGGAGACCCCTCAGTACTACTTTGCTGTAAAGCAATCGTCCCTCAGCTCTCCAGGTGGGCCTCTCTCCAACACTGGCTTCTGGCCTGGCAGATCTATAACATACCCTCCGAGGCCCTGTGACCTGCCAACCCTGTGGGCTACACAAAGCCCAGGCCAAGGCCCGGTTGGAGTTAGAGTCCCCACACCAGCCTCCACCACCCTACCCATATAAGCAGCCCCGTACGGACATCTACATAATGCTGTTCTTTAATCAGGCCCAACACAACCAAAAGACTATTCCTGCTTATTCATGTCTGCATTAAGAACCCTTGGTTACTGCAGACAACGCGCAGGCTTATTAATACCACCTATTTGCTCTGCCTGTTAGACAAAGAGCGTTTCCACACCAACCCTCTCCTTCTCCACAATATATAAAACGACTTGTAATAAAAAAATGAGGGAAGGGCCTCCACCAGTGTTGGCCCCAGGGGCCCTTCACACCCCGAATCCAACCCTTGTCACCGTTAGGCCAACAAAAGATGGGGCAGAAAAAGTCAGTGAGCCAGCTCCTCCAACAACCACCCAGCCATTCCAGGACACAGAATGCTGGGGGACGGTCGGTGGACCAGACGGACTGTTGACTGTAATGGAGTACCCAACATCTTACCTTTAACTGGTTATTCGTCTTGATGGGCACATGTCTTAGAAATCAATTACACTAGTACAGACCCAAAACCACGGTTATGGTTGGAATGCCAAGAGCTCCTGCTCTCCAGTTCCCATGTCAATAAACATGGCGAGGTCTGATAGGCCATCAAACCATGAAGCAGCTGGAATGATGAAGTGTATGATATAAAGTACCGAGCCGTTACTGCAGGATAGTCTGCAATACAAAAAATGGCAAAAACCAGGAAAGCAAAAACTCAATGTGAATATATGTGGCTACATATTCGGCAAATGAATATACGTTGATTCATTGTTAGAAAATTATGGAAGAAATTAAAGATAGGTGTAATTTCACACGAAGTGTGTGGTGTAGTAAAACTAGTATGAAAATGTGGCATTATTGCAACATAGTGATGAACCTCTAAGGCAGACAATCAAAGCAGTACGAATCTCAGCCTGACATAGTAAATTTCCTGGGCTTAAAGCCACCTGGCCTTGAAGAGGCACAATAATCCACTCACTCTCCTACTGTACCTTTTTGTTAAAAGTGTGTGTCCCAGCTCTGGTGTTTCCAGCTTAACTCAACGACCCTCCTCCAACCAGTAAATTCTTTCCCAAATTTTTTCTCCCTTTGCCTAGGTTTGGCCATGCTCACTACCAGTGACCACCACCCACCACTTGCTTGGTCCACCCATTGCAGATTGAAGATAAATGTAAAAAGTAAGTAAAGGACAGCATATTCGGTAAGTGACAGGGAGAGGACTTCCTGTCTGCTGAGGCGGGATTTGAAGAGAACCGGTGTAGTAAAAAGCAGGAGGCAGGGTTCACTGGCATCTGGAGAAAATGTGACTCTTCTCTTCAGAAGTTTACTTAAGTCTACTTCATTTGCATAGGAAAAATGGCCCTAATTAAGGTACAGTGCATCAGTGGTAACTCATTTTGGTGTTAAGGTGGGACTTTTAACTATTTACAGAAGGTGATATTAATTGTCCAAGGGTAAAAATTCTGATAGAAGTCTTCTTTAAACACTGACCAAAGCACCACACATTTATAAATGGCCTAACCCTAACAGTGCAGCAAAACTATGCAGTGCCTCTGCTGATTGAGAGTGCTGCTGCAGTGTCACAACAGCTTGTGAAGCCAAGTAGCACAGAGGCGTTTTTGTAACAGCCAAGAGCCCTTCGCGCCTCGTCAGGCGTGTAGCATAACATTAGCCCCTTTTGACTATTAGTATAACACCATGTTTGCTGCTGGTGAATGGATAGGACTCACAGCTGAGCCCTTTCCATACAAAGTAGGTTTGGCTGATATTAAGTTGAAAACCAAAGAGTTTGTAGTCCCCCCTCCCAGGCAAGGAATTCTTCAGCAGGTAAAAAAAATACACCTTTATTTAGTAAATATTTTTAACAAACAGTAGAGACGTCCATAACATATTGTCTGACGCGTTTCAGACCGGTCACGGTCCTAATGTCTGCCTTATAAATTGCAAGCAAACATCACCCTGTACACACCCGCAATGTTACACCTTTCAATTCCCACAGGCACCTGCAAGTGGCCTAAAAAGCCGGCGAGCCACATTTAGCTGTGTTCTTTGCA
Source organism: Engystomops pustulosus (assembly GCA_019512145.1). Taxonomy (NCBI): domain Eukaryota; kingdom Metazoa; phylum Chordata; class Amphibia; order Anura; family Leptodactylidae; genus Engystomops; species Engystomops pustulosus. The sequence continues at coordinate 106,366,175 of CM033647.1, forward strand.
CCTGTGACATCATTGGGTCACATTATAATAAATGATCAGTAAATCCCCATAAACGCTATACAGTATCAGGGCAGTATATGTTAAGCTCAGTCAGAAACCGTGGGGTTAAGGTACCCGAGGCAGGGTCTGAAAAAAACAATCCCCCCCTTTTCCTAGAACCTGATTTAATAAACAGTACAAATAACAAGAATGTGGGGTTAGCTACCCCAGCATCACCAGATCTAGTCAAAATAAGATACTTCGGACTTCCCGGAGATTTGAAACACCCGCGGTATGAAATGCAACATATTAAAACTCTAATAAAACGTGATCAAAAGGTCGTACATCCTCAAGGTAGCATGAAGTCATCTCACAAATGACATGTTCCACCAGCTCCTACACCAAAGCAATTAAAAACTTATTAGCGGCAGAAGATGGCGAAATCAATTTTTTTTGATACACGACGGTTTTGAATTTTTTTTAAAATGATTAAGCACAATTAACACCTATATAAATTTAGCATCCCCTGTAGGTCGACCCAAAAATAAAGAGCGATGTCATTATGAGGGCGACAACCATTCCCACTGCATTTAGAATTTTCTGCATATTTATTTTGTATATGGGAGGTGCAAATGAAAACACTTAAAGGGTATTCCGGTGAATAGGAACTCTGACATCTGAAAACAACCACCATGTGATATAATTAAATGATTACAACCATACTCACTCTAAAAAACATAAAGACAAAACAGAGACAACGGAGGGGGGCCGCTGGTGGATATCGATAGGCAATTATGAAGAAGAAATCCCAAATTGGTGCTCACATTAGCCACCTTGGCTAGTAATGCAGTCACCCTTTACAGGTAGCAGGGAATGGACGCGGTCCCGGTCTGAGCTGCTCCTCTAGTGCCCAAGCAAACAAGCCAATTCCAAGAAGCGCTCAGCGGTAATACACATAGATAAGGATGGGTGGCTAAATTCTACGGTGCTCTTACCACCGATGAGGAGTAATCAGCGAAATGTCTCACTGTTTACAACTCCAATCCATTGTATTGATCAAACCAATGGTAAAAAATCGAGCAATGTATAGGTAACTCCTAACGTTTTGGGTCGGACGACCCTTTCCTCAAATCTATCCTCATCCTTTGACAAATGGGTCGAGCCTCGAAAACGCTGTGGAGATATCCAATACATTCCTGTAAAAAAACTTTTGTTTTAACCATTCTGGTTTTATCATAAATTATTTGTGAGTTAGTAACCAGCAAATGATACATCCTGAATACTCTCATTCGGTGGTCAGCGCCCTTAGAATCTAGCCAACCCACCTTATATATTAACATACTCAATGTTCATTAGTCACACACGGAACTTAAATAATTTGATTTTATGATTATACGGAAATTTAATATGTGCCTCTCCTAAGTAGGTGGTTCATCACTAGATGGCCGCCCACTGGAACTACACGTTCATGATCCCTTTAGTTTCTCCAGTAACTCGCTCCTACCACTTTGCTCTGCGCACCAGTGTATCTAACAGTTTTCTTGTTTGTTACTGGGAATTGTTAACTGCCATCACCACAAAAACACTGACCTATACTGGATCACTGCAACACCCAACAGCCAAACGTAGTTGTGATCACATGACCTCCCGTGCATGTGCAGACATCGTGATGTGGACTGTGATCAGCAGCCATCTTTCTTGTCCTGCAACGTGACCGTGCGGAGAGAATTAACGACTGGATTAAAGGGCCATTTTAATCATTCTTCATTACAGTCTATGTCACCAGCATTTTCTGCTAAGGGGAGCAAAATTTTAAATAACAACTAATTACACATTAGCTTATATTTTGAGTGCCCACTTGTATATGAATTATGCTGATTCCAGGAATACCCCTTTAATCAAAAAAGGGCCTCAACAGGAAGGGGTTATAAGTTGATTTTAGAAGAAAGAAGGCCATGGATAACCGCAATGCAAAATATAAAATTTGTCCTGCTCCTGCCCACCTTTGTTGCCGGGGCAGTATTTTTCTCTTGCCACACTGATATCAGAAGGGCCACCAACAGTTCTTATGCTGTGGATTTACCACATGGAAAAGCTGCGGCAACAATCCACATACGTTTTGGTGACACTAAAGGGGTTAATCAGACCCAGTACATCTCTGATCAGCATCACCAGTCACAGTTGGTAATTTCCCTACTACAAATGGTCAGTCACTAGAGCCTTTTCATGTGACCTCATAAAGAGGTTAAATAAATACAAATTAGTCGCAACTTTACAGTGCTTGTTAACATATATTTAGTGACACCATGACATGTATCCATAGATGGAAAGTAGTCTCTTACCTTGTATATCACTTGACTGTAAACCTCATTTTCCGTTGTGAAATTTTTATTTACCACAGTGATGTCCAACAAAGACCAATCTCCTTTACTAACAAAAATGTCCTTTGAATTTTTGCTGACCTGACTGGAATTGGACTTTGTCACCATAATGATGTCCTTAACTACGAAAGAACACAATGGTGGGGTTAAATTATGTTTCAGGAATCTGTATAGCAGAGGTAAATAAAGGACTGAGCCCTTTTTTGTTCTGTGATTCTGTTTTTTAATTGCCACTCTTCAAAATTCAAAGCTTTTTAATTTTTTTCATTTACACAGTTCTATGGGGCTTGTCTTCTATGGGATAAATTGTACTATACGAGTTGCACCATTTAATATTTTGTGCTGAGAATTGTGCAATTTTCTTACTGTTTTTACTGTGTGGTCTAATGACAGATTCTCTTTATTCTGCTGTTCAGTATGATCACTGAGATACCATATATACTTGCACAATTTATGTGCTGAAAAAGCCTCACTATGTATGAAAAATGTAAAAACTATCTAGAAAATCTCTCTATCACTATTTTTTTTTCATACAAAGTCTGTATCCAATATACCACTTTCAGAAAAATTGACATTTTGAGACAGGATTTAATAGGAGCAGCGTAGGTCATGACAAATGCTTTGTTTAGTGTTTATGATGCCTATTTCAAGAGGGGTATGCCACATCTTGGCACATCTTGGTATGCCACATCCTGCTAAAGCAGGAGTAAGAATTGTTAGTTTTGGTAAATTCCATCATTGTACTTCATTTCTAAAACATTAGGGGGGCTTATTAGTTCTAGTTTACTGTGTACAGGTGCAATTGTCTATTCCCAGGGCAGTGTTCATTACATGAATATTGCATCCACTCATCCACTGATTAATTTGTCCTAGATGGAAACCCCAGATCATACTAACTTAAGAAGAGAGTAAAACCCTTGGAAAATAAGTCTCGCTTGCTTTGCCACCATATGCCCACCCTTTGTTTGGAATATATTATTATTATATTATTTGAGCGCATTTATAATACAAAGTGATTATTCATAAGTGAATATATTGTACCTGTATGAATGTAAGGACCAAAGCTCAAAGTACATGTCTGGTCATCAAAAGGGAACTTGGAGATGTCGAGATTACAGGAACTTATTATTCTTAATGGGAATGAATCTTTTATTGTGCCATTGCTGGAAACATTGAAGAATGAAATGCCTGGATTATTATTGGCAGACTCTGTCCTAGAAATGAAATTATGGAACACAATAAAATAACAGGCAGTGTTCATCTCCTATAAACTGCTATGTCACAAATAAGGCTTTTATGTCTCTGAATAACTACTAGATTTGTGACTGCAAATAAGAGCGAAACAGAAGTCAACTTATTACTTGCTTTTGCTGTCTTACAATTTGAAAAGAAAAAAGAATCAGGCCAATAGTATATACCGTAGCTGCAGGTGTGCTGGCAACCCCACACAGACCAGGAATGATTGTCCATGTGAGACATGACAAAAAAATTCAAGTTAAAACCAGTGGCATAACTAGAAGCCCCAGTGCAAAGTGTGTGCCAGGCCCCCGACTATAATGTATGGTTTATAGAAATAGTCTTCTGATATGGGAAAGTGACACCATAAGGGCCCCCTAAGCCTCTGCGGCCCGGGTCCGACCGCAACCTCTACACCCCTTCAAGTTACGCCCCTGGTTACAATTTTTATTCAAAGATTTCCACCGTAGAAGCACATTGGGGCACATTTACTGAGGGCCGTGTGCCAGATTTATGTCAGACTTTGCACATTCTTTTTAGTGCAAACTGCTGATTTAAGAACTGTCATTCTTAACCACATTTGCAACCATTTTGTGGCGCAGCTTCACTAGTCATCATACAACACAAATTAGGGGGCGTTCCAGTGCCCATTCGGACCGTGCACCAGATTTAACATGCAAAGTCTGTCAGAATTGTGTTGCACGCCCCCTGTTAAAGGTGCACCCAAAAAAAGTTGTGCTCTCTGTCAGAGCTGTGCAGGGTTTCTTTAAGAATGTGCGCTATAAATCCTGAATCTGCATATAGTGCAGTTTGCACTGTTGCTAGTTAATGTCCCCCTATGTGCTTTGAATAATATTGAAAACAAGTTTTAAACTGAATAAGAAACTATTTTTCATGTTGTCTCACTTTGCTGTCTTATTACAGATCCTTGTGAATTTAGCTAGATCACTAAAAAGGAAATGATGACAGGAAGAATCAGACTTACAGTGCTGTGCTAGAATTTAAAGGGAACCTGTCACCAGGGACCTAATTTTCACTTGAGGCAGGTCACAGAAGTCCATTACAGTTGCATTGTAAATATTCCTTTCTGCTTTCTCTAAGCATTTGCATTACAATATAATTACTTTATACAATGACAATATTATAACTTACCTGGCATCCTGAAAAAATCCTCTATGTAGTCCCTGAGATTTGGCTGCATTTCAAAAAACAACATGTGACCTGTCTGTGCTGCAGACTGTTCAGCTCTTGGCCCCCACCGTTGTGCTCCCGTACAGCTCCTCCCTCCTGCTCCTTCACAGAGCTCACTGCCTAGTGCTATACAGGAGCACAAAGGTGGGGGCCAAGAGCTGGGTGGTCTGCATCCAAATCAAAGCACAACCCCTAGCATTATCCAGAGGATTCTGTCAAGGTGTAATGTAAGTTATAATACACAACTATATTGCAATGCCGATGCTTAGAGAAAGCAGAAAGGCATATATGCACTGCAGCTCTTATGGGCTTTTGCAACCTGTCTTTAGTGAAAATTAGGTCCCTGGTGACAGGTTAACTTTTAAAAATAATTTTTTTTATGTGAAGAACATAATGCAACCTTTAGTGACTTCTAAAGCAATTCTAAGGATCAGTCCAAGTTATATAACAATCAGCCATCTGGTATACAGGATGAAAATGTGACTTCTGATTAATATGTTTACACATGGATATTATTATTTTTCTTTAGGACACATAATGGTACAATTATTTACCCCTTTATTCAGATGATCAATGAGGGCAAATGGTGTTGTGCCTCACCAATCTAATGTTGATTATATATCTTAAGGATAGTCCATCAATATAAAAGTCTTGAAAATCCTTCCAAAAAGCTAATTATTTCTTGAATAACACTTACATTTCATAAATGTAGAGGTCAGGCATCCAAAAATGATCATAAGGAATTATCATTTGCTTAATGCCACAGAAGTCATCAGGATTCCAATATAAAAACTCATTTTTCCATTCCTGCAGTGAAAACATATTATGGTTACTGTGATATGACTAAAATAAAGGGAATGATGTTTCTTTCTGTACATATAGCTAAAGGATTCACTCAAACCCTGGAGACCCTAGTTTGAAGGAACCTACTTTGGGAACAATTGTGACAATTATCACACCAACTGGGTTACCGTATGAATTTTCTTTAGGCTAACTATCATACAAATGAATGGCATCAGAGTCAGGAACAAGGTAGAAGGTCAGGGCTAGCGGCAGAGGAATGAAGAAAGGAACGGGAATCAAGGTCACAATGAGAATCACTATAAACTCAGGAACTACAATAGGAAAGCTTTCTCAAGCACAACGATCCGACAGGGGACACAGGAAGGGGTTGGCAATTTATCAGGGCAGGTGGCCAGCCAGTGTGGGCCAATCATCGGTGCGCTGGCCCCTTAAATTTTACAGAGCCCATGGGGATGCACATACCTCGGCCAGGTTCCAGCGGGACAGGAAGGCACACAGTTGTGCCTGCGACCCAGGGCATGGGTCCCAGAAGCACCCGTGACTGTACCCCCTCCCCCTCTTTTTGGCCTGTAGGAATCTCTGCAGAAGACCACAGTCTAGGATGTTTTCTTTGGGCTCCCAGTCAACGAGAAAGAACCGCTTCCCTTTGACCGGCTTCATATCCAGAACCTCCTTTACTCCAAAGACATTCGTTAAATCAGCCTCAGGAACAGGAGGAGGTACTTGCCGGGAGAAGCATTTCTAGATGACAGGCTTCAGAAGGGAAACATGGAAGAAGTTCGGGATGCGCATGGTGGGAGGAAGACGAAGCTTGTAAGATTAATGTGCTTCAGAACCTCAAAAAGACCCAGGAACCAATGACCGATGATGAGTCTGCCGGACTCACAAGGTCTGGTACATGCTTGACCAGATCTGGCCACCAGTAGAATCGAGAGTGAGAGTGACTGATCTCTGCATCCCAGGAGGGCCAGCCACACGAGAGCAATGTCCCCAAGTTGTTATCCTCTTCCGAAGAGCAGGTCAGACATAGGTCTTGCCAGGAGGAAGCTGCCGTAGATCCACAGGAGCAGCAACAACCAACTTTGAGAAGACGCTGCAAGTGAGAGGTCAACCTTTGGGCCCTTTCTGGGTAAGAGCGGCTCCAGCATCAACCAAAGTGTCATCAACCTCTAGCAGGAACTATTTCTCTGTATCAGGCTGAGTGAGAATGGGAACATAGGCAAGGAAGATTGTTGGAGAAAGCTTCTTCAGCCACTCGAGGTCAGAGTTTAGGATCAGGGTTTTTCTTGGTCACCAGATCCAATTTGGTGAAGAACTTGGCACCACTTGACGGTCAAAGAGTTCCATGATCAGACGTAGTGGGTAGTGGTTCTTCATCGTAATCTTATTAAGACCGCGATAGTCAATACATGGACAAAGTGAACTATCCTTCTTGGCCACGAAGAAGAACCCAGCACCGCAGGGGAAGGGGACTTGTGAATGAACCCCTTCTGCAGATTCTCCTTCACATAGGCTGATATAGCCGCGGTTTCAAGCACTGACAGTGGGGGAGAGGTGCCTAGCAACAGGTCTATAGGGCAGTCGTAGGGATGGTGCAGAGTCTCTGCTTGCTTCTCTGAAAAGATGTCAGCAAAGTCCAACTGGAAGACCCACCAGAGGTTTGGAGGACACTGGAAAAGTTGTGGTGGATATCGGAGAGGGCCACCAAACAACGTGACTGGCAATCCGGTCCCCAGTGAAGAACTTTGCCAGTTGAGCACAGGAGCGTGTAGTTGCAACCACAGGAGACCCAGCAGGACAGAACACATAGACTGGGGTAGCACATAGAACTACAGTCTTTCATTGTGTAATGCCCCAATTTGCAGAGATAAGGCCTTGGTGTGGTGCTGAACAGGATCCACAGAGAATCTGCCCACTGATGGAAAAGATAACCATCGGCTTCTCAAGACAGACCACAGGAAGATGATGCTGGGAGACCAGGGCAGCATCCACGAAGTTCTGCCAAGAGTCAGAATCCAGGCAAGGCAGAAGTACAAACTGGAGGTGTGCTGTGTTACTGGGGGTGAGGCGGCTGTATGTAGCTGTGTTACTGGGGGGCGAGGCGGCTGTATGTAGCTGTGTTAGTGGGGGCGAGGTAGCTGTATGTAGCTGTGTTACTGGGAGCGAGGCGGGTGTATATAGCTGTGTTACTGGGGATGAAGCGGCTGTATGTAGTTGTGTTACTGCTGGTATATTGGATAGTGAGCAGGAGGAGTTGTATGCACACTACACTCAGTGGGGGCCTCCAACAGATTTTGCGCCCAAGGGGCCCCCACCAACCTTTACAACCTTTACATATGTACATATCATTCTAGTGTAAAATATACAGGAAACCATGGGTTCAGTAATTCCATATCCACATATTACATTAGGAAAATTGTAGATTAAGTGGTGTTGGTCACTGTGATCTCTTACCATATTAAACCAGATATATGTGGTCAAGATCTGCAAGCTGGTGTCCTAAAATATAAAAAATTGAAGATGAATTAATGAGTGACTAGAATGGATTTCAATATCGTGGGTCTCAATCCTCCTTTACCAGAAAGTAACATCTTATGTGTCAACTAGGTGATAACTTTACAGACTTAGGCTACATTCCCACTGCCGTGTGCCCGCCGGACCGCAGCACGGCAGGCACATGGCAGGGCGGGGAGAGGAGGAGGAGGTGAGCGCAGCTCACCCCCGCCCCTCTCCATAGCGATGTGTGGCCGCGGCGCCGTAATATGGGAAAAGATAGGACATGTCCTATCTTCCCCCGGGCTACGGAGCGGTACGGTGCCGCATGGGTGCTGCACCGTACCGCTCACGTAGGGCGCCGCGAGCCCATAGAAGTGTATGGGGGACGTATATCGGCCGCATATACGTCGGCCGTATATACGTCCCCCATACTGTAGTGTGAATGTAGCCTTAGTATGTTTTATTATAGTCAACAATATTTACATATTTTCAGTGGATAGGTTTTCCCAGTTTTTGCTGGTAAAATTAGGGGTCTCGGCTTATACTCGGGTCGGCTTATACTCGAGTATATACGGTATATAGTGAAACCACGCTGCTATAAACGGCTAATGGCATACTGCGGTCTAATACATACAACACAAAACATGTATTTGAATAAGATATTTACTAAGATATTTAGTTTTTGAAAGATCCACAGTTTAGAAAAGCTATTCTACCTCTGTTTAACTTGGAGGGCCCTACTTATGTGTGCTTTGTTTTAACATTGACTTACGACCTTAAAGTTGCCCATGTGACTCTGGCCTAGGATGATAGCGATAGCAGGATAGTGATTCCAAGCGTCTCAAAAAATGACCAGCAGGATTCTTAGTCAAATACATGTTTGTGTTGGTATAATGAGCAAGCAGCATCCTTCCTTACATTAGATGTACAGCCCGCTATTCGAACATACAACATCAAATCGGAATTACCTATGTAGAATCACATCTCAACGCAGAGACCATCCCTTCGCTAATTTTAGTCTTTTCTACTTCAACTGCTCACTTTAGTATAGGAGAACAACTTTTCGATATATAAACACCCTGTTTTTCACCAAAAATGTGGAAAGCTTATGGGCACATACTTAGCCCCTGCTATGCAAATTTATTGTCGGGGGCCTTCGAAACTAAGTATATATTATCGGCCACTTTTTTAAACAGTTATTCATTTTACCAACGATTATATCGATGATTTGTCTAATCTGGACTGGTCAGCAAATGACGCTACTGCCTTTTCCAAATATCTCGTGTGAAAGCGATGGGGAATCTTTTCTGCCGAGGCATCAAACAGCTTCCATCACATTTCTTTGGACCTGACCCTGATACATCAGAAATCACTCATTTACACGTCAACCTTCTTTAAGAAGGTAGACACTAACAGTATTTAAACTAGATAAAAAAATGGAACAATAATATAACGTACCGCCATACATGGGTCAGAAAAAATTGCACTGACCCTCTTGTATTTAAGCAACAATCCATTATTCTAAAAGGGATATCCCATGTGGATTCTCAAACAGGCTTATTAAAAAATTGCACTGCCTGCCAAACCAAAGATCACTTACAGACGTGCATCTGCTTTAAAAAATATCTTAGCACCCAGCTTAATAAAACAACATAAAACAACAAGTGGGGAACATACGAGTACCAGCATTGATAGTAGTCCTATTGTCAGAATATGCTCCCATAAACTATGCTTATGTTGTTTAACTATCAAAGATGAAAGCACGCATTTTAAATTGAACGTTACATCTCAAGTGTTTCCAGTTAAAACATCCATGACATGCAAGTCCAGCTATGTCATCTATTTAATTGAGTGTCCTTGTGGTTTGCAATATATAGGGAGGACAACTCAGGAATTGCACGATAGGGTCACCTGCCATAGGATCAATATCAGGAAAGGGTTCCTTAAACATGGGCTCTCTAAACACTTTCTCTTTAAACATCAAAAAGATGAGACTCTGTTTACCATTATGCCAATTGACCATATGGACTCAATGAAGTGTCTGAAACTATTATTTAATCCCCTCGGCACATTAACCTTTCTCTTTTCCTTTCCTGGGTCTGTATACTTACCATCCACGATCCTGCTTTTGCTCTTCCGTAGGGTGTTTACTATGTATAATACCGATGACAGATCCCCCGATCACGTGACCATTTCCCCGATCACATGATCCGATCACGTGATCCGCTCGGTATGACCGCTTTCAGTCCCATGCGTTCCAAACGAACCCGTCTGCATTCCAAATGAATTTGTTTGCGCTCAACGACCCCGGACAAGTGAGTTCTTATTGTATACATTTAAAAAAATTTTGTGCTTCTTAAGAATAGTTGATATTGTTGAATATAGATTTTTTAATGCCCCAACGGGCTTCTTAGACTGTATGATTAATTTTTGTACTGGCTGTGACCTCACTTCCTCTAAGGGGACATATATATATCACTCTATCAGTAATGTGAATTTAGACCCGATGAAGCGTCCAATGGAGAGGACGCGAAACGCGTTGTCTGTATTTTAAACCAATTTTAATGGATTGAATAAAATAATATCTGTTTTACCAAAACCTTGGATCTGTGTGCGCCCTGGAAATAGTCATTTTTCTCGGACCTGCGAGGAAGGTAGTGTACTCCTGCCTTGCGGACAATTGATGCTCTTGTCGCCCGTGGCATACGTCTCTGGTGTGGACTAGGCAGCACCCAATGTGTTCTACAACACTATTGTGCCTGCATGCACAACTACTAAAGGTGAGCATGATACCTTATCTATAAAGACGCACTTGGGGTATCCCAAAATTTATTGCACCAGGGAGCGCTTGTTTTTCTTTGTTCTAGTATCAGCATGCTATTAACCTGATACATGAAATCCTGCTGACAGGCTTCCATTAAAGGGTAAAAGAAGTCAGCAACGTTACATAACCACTTGTGCTACAACTGATTTGGCATTGACTTAGCTACAATGGTAGCAGTCATAGCAATTGCTATAAGGCCCACAGTATCCGGGGGCCCAGGCATCCAACCTAGTGCACCAAAGAATGGAGGATGTGCACCATTATATACATATTATAGTGCACCTTGAGCAGCATACTATTTATATAACAGTTCACATCTTCTGCAGTACACAGCATGAATCGGCAGCTCAGATAAGAAATATGGGGGGAAAGAGAAGGGATAGCAGAATGACAGGATTAGGGATCTCTCATCTCTAATTCCTGATATCTACTTTCCCCATATGGTCAGGGGCTACTGGGATATATTTGTGTAAGTGTATCAGTGCAGAAATGTGTGTGCATGAGTGTATAAATGTGTGAGTTTGCAAATATGTATATTTTCTGAGTGGGTAGGGACCTCATTAAGAAGTCTACTATGGGGCCCTGCTTCTCCTAGTTATTCCCCTGGCATTGACTAACAGTTACACAGGTCTGTCATGGAGGTATGACTTTCTGGTGATACGTTCTAGTTAAAATAAAATACGGTGGCAGATAACAAGTATCCTGATACCTGGCTCTCACCACAACTTCGGACGGACCACCTTCGATGGAATGCACGGACTGGTCTGGAGCCCGACCAAGTGGACAGAAAATGGAGGAGAGATTCACAAGTTCAGCACAACGTCTTTCTGGTGGTATAAAATGAGATGTTTATTATCCAAAGGCTAAAATCCAATACAGGAACATGGGGCAGGCTGTATACTACCATGGGGGCAGGCTGTATACTACTTGGGGGCAGGCTGTATACTACTATTGGGGCTGGCTGTATACTACACCCTCGGCTTATACTCGAGTCAATAGGTTTTTCCAGTTTTTGGTGGTAAAATTAGGGGTCTCGGCTTATACTCGGGTCGGCTTATACTCGAGTATATACGGTATGAGGGGCAGCATAGGAAATAATTAATTATGAGGGGCAGCTTAGGAAATAATTAATTATGAGGGGCAGTTTGGGAAATAATTAATTATGAGGGGCAGCTTAGGAAATAATTAATTGTGAGGGGCAGCTTAGGAAATAATTGTGAGGGCAGCATAGGAAATAATTAATTGTGAGGGGCAGTTTAGGAAATAATTAATTATAAGGGGCAGAATAAGGAATAATTAATGGTGGAGGGGCAGCATAGGGAATAATTAATGGAGGAGGGGCAGCATAGGAAATAATTAATGGTGGGGGCAGCATAGGAAATAATTAATGGTGCGGGTATAGGAGGCGGAACCCCCCCGGTAAGCGCCACGGGGGGGTCCGATTCACTTTAAATTCCCCCTAACACGCCGCGACCGATCGCGGGTGTTAGAAACAGGTGTTGGCTATAATATATAGCTGACGCCCAGAAGCATGACGTAATAGTACTGCATTTTGCGGGAACGCACCTCTCGCGATGCAGTACTATTACGTCAAATGTCGGGAAGGGGTTAAAGAGAAACTTAGCGATATGGAAAATCGCTCTAGAGGAGCTAATATTAACAATCTAGCTTACCCTGAAGTAGAGGAGTCTTGGGGCATTGCAGGGAAAAGACAGGATTGGCTTTTTTAAGCGGAACGTGCACATAGGATTAAAAAAAAACAAACCTTTATGTGGCTCTGCCCCAGGGCTATTTTAGCCATATTGCTTTTCTTACAGGATAGGTAGTCTATTCCATGTGTTTGTAGAACCAGATCTCCTCATGATGGATGGGGCTTGTACCTCTATATTCCCAGACTTCTCAAAGGAAACGCAGAAAGTTAGAGCCAGTTTCAATGGGATAAAAACAATGTTTATTTGAGGCTAATATTTTCTACTCAATGATATTTCCAGCTAGGCTCAGGACAAACCTGAAGAGGTCTTGGCTTGGCTAGAGGACCAAGGAGTTTGAAGAAATGTTATTGAGATACTTAAGGGTTATATTTTCTGTACATGATGTGGGAGCTGTATAAAGTTGTTTTAAGTGCAGATGAGGGGAAGCTGGAGAGGATACGGGTTAAGAGTTAGAGAGACCTATGTATGTATAGTAGAAGTAGGTCGAAGGTTTTTTTTCCCCCTTTTTTCTGAATTATTTTTATTCTAAGTAGGATATTTGTTTGGAACTTTCTGGGTGAGTGGATCAAGAGATGTTCTATATTTGATCTGATAAATAGGCACCTGCCAGCTATAGTCAGCCTCTTGATAGATTGGAGAACAGTACCACTCTTTTGGTAATATTTATTCCAGAGAAGTGTCAGTCCTGGTCTACACGGCGGTTAATTATTCTCCTACCAGCCATATATTGGACCAAGAAGGAAGATATGTGTTTCTCCATGGTAAATTAGAATGGTATGGGTAAATTGTAGTATTGGTTTTTGTGTACATTCTCGTCAGCTTTTTCATTATTCATTTTAAATAATCAGAAGGAATAACATAGGAACGGTTGCTCCTCAGTTGTTATTGCACGTGGCATGCAAGTATTTAACTACTCATTCATGGAGTGATGACAGGTCCTCTTTAAGCTACCTGTGGCATGCTTTGCATGAATTATGTGTATATTGTTTCCTTTGTTGTTCAAAGCAGACAATACAAGATATGCTCCATATGATTTCCTACAGTGCAGAAATGTGTTGACAAGCATTGTAACTAGAGATGAGCGAGCACTAAAATGCTCGGGTACTCGTTATTCGAGACGAACTTTTCCCGATGCTCGAGTGCTCGTTTCGAGTAACGAGCCCCATTGAAGTCAATGGGAGACTCGAGCATTTTTCAAGGGGACCAATCCGGCGCGATTCACCAAGATCATGCGCCCGATATCCTGCATGTGTCACTTCCCCGATCAGGTCCGCCGGAGTTCTACTTCTTCTTCCCGGTGTATGTAAGTGCATTGTCTTGTGACACAATTTAAATGTTAAATCCCACGCTCAGTCTGAAACCAACGGCCCGCCCCCTGATTTGCCTCATGAGACTAAAAGCACCAGAGGCGCATCCCAAGACCACCCCCCAGCACCAGAGGTGGTAAGTTTTAGGGGATGCTCACCAGAGCTACGAGATGCCGGATGCCATAGTCGAGGGAGGGGCTACGAGACGCCGGGCGCCATAGTCCAGGGAGGGGCTACGAGACGCCGGGCGCCATAGTCCAGGGAGGGGCTACGAGACGCCGGGCGCCATA
>CM033647.1:106381558-106421664 GCA_019512145.1 Engystomops pustulosus
GCCTCATGAGACTAAAAGCACCAGAGGCGCATCCCAAGACCACCCCCAGCACCAGAGGTGGTATGTCTTAGGGGATGCCCACCAGAGCTACGAGACGCCGGATGCCATAGTCGAGGGAGGGGCTACGAGACACCGGGCGCCATAGTCGAGGGAGGGGCTACCAGACGCCGGGCGCCATAGTCCAGGGAGGGGCTACGAGACGCCGGGAATAGGTATAAGTAGGGATAGCAGCAGAGAATCAGAATGACAGGGTATTTATTAGGGATCTCCATCTCCTAATCCTGATTTCACTTTCCCCATATGGTCAGGTGCTAACTGGCGTGCTTACTTGGTGATGTAGTTGTGGTATAGTTGACAGTGAAGAAATGTTTGGCATGATGTATAAAATGTGTTGAGTTTGCAAATATGTATATTTTCTGAGTGTGTGGTAGTTGTAGTGGACATCTTTAAAAGAACGTCTACTATGGGGGCCCTGCTTCTCCTAGTATTCCCCTGCAACCCTCCTGGCATGTACTAACAGTTACCATCAGTCGTCAGGGGGGGATGGGTATATGACTTTTTGGTTGATACTTCTAGTTATTGTAAAAATATAAAATCACTGATTGGTTGTGTTGCAGATTGATTAACAAGTTCCTGATACTGGCTCTGGCTGGCTCTACCACAAATTCGGACGGACCACCTTCAATGGAAGCATGGAATGGTCTGGAGTCCCAACCTAAGTGGGGACAGAAAACGGAGGAGAGATTCACAAGTCTCTAGACACAACGTCTTTCCGGTGTGTATAAAAATGAGATGTTTTATATCCAAAGGCTAAATCCAATACAGGAACATAAAGGTAAATCGTCTCTAGACGCCGCGTGTTTAAACATCTTGCGTGTCTTTGATCAGGTTGATTATAAAGACCGGAATGAATAGTGTTGATAGTGTGTGAAAACGCGTCGGTCTTGTGGACGCTTTTCGCTTACCTGCATGTTTCCTTGTATGGATTTAGCCTATTGGATAATAATAAATAAACCATTCATTTGTTTCTCATTAATTTTATACCACCGGGAGAAAAAAGTACGAGTTTTTGTGCTGGGAACCCTTGTGAATCTCTCCTAAGTTCTAGTTAATTCACAAGATGCAGACCATAGAATCTATATGTGAACAATTTGATATAGATTATGAATAATGAAATGAACAATGATAAGAACCAAAAATCCAACAAAAATAATAGGATAAGATTAAAAAAATTATTTTTTGCCATTGTAAATCCACCATTCTCTGATTGTAGTGTTTTACTGTGTTTGCAACAAATAAGGACAAATGGACGACAGAATAAGAGACTGCTTCATCCATGGGTAGGGTAGGTATCTAAAGTTGCAATATAGTGAAAAGAAACCATCTGAAACATGTTGTGTGCCTTTTATTCTTATTAACAGCAATAAATTACAAAAATGAAACTGTCTGATGATGATAAAGATTATAAACATCATGATGAACAATTCAAATACAGTATAGTAGTAGGGGAAAATAGTAACCACCAAGAATTCCCCAAACAACTATAAAAGTAAACCTAATAAGGAGAGGAAATCCTCTTATTATGACATTTAGAGTACGTAATACTCTAGATTTAGGGGCATCACATCTAATGTGGATTGATTAACCTTTCATTTTTTCAATACTTAGTTTTAAAGCCCCAACCCTGTTGCCATACCCCTCTCAAGTCCAAGCCACGATCAATTCATAATTAGGGTCCTGGTGGATAGGAGGTTTTTTTTGGCAGGGGAGCTAATATTCGGATGAAAACAGCTCCAAAAAATAGACATAGAACTTTCTCCAAGGGAGTGGTCGAAGATAAATAACCCCCCTGCCCTATGTCTCCCTGTGTTGTTAAGGGCATCCTAAAAAAAAAGATGGGGATAAACCTCTGCGCACTCTGAGGAAGCAAGGATAATTGAAAAGGAGTGCGGGTCGCTAGTTTGGCACACCCTGCACACTTCGGCGAGCCAGTTTGCTTCACTAACTGATGAATCTGGGCGAAGTTTCAGTTCGTATCTTTTCCTCCTTCTAACCCAATCTCAAATCCTGTGGCTCAAATGTCGTCAACGTCTCACATAGTATTCTGCTTTGTGTCATCTTTGACTCTACTAAGGGGGATAGTTATTATTACGCCGGCTCGTCGTGGTTGTGGAAAACACTGTACCAAATTATTTGTGTCCCCCCCATCTTTCTCACCAAACCTGAAAAACTTCGCTATGCTGTTTTTTTCGCATTGCTTACCACACAGCAAATACAGTTGTTATGTCCCTCGATTTGTGGATGGCCAATCAACGCTGAAATATATACTTGTGAAAGTAGTCTATGAGATGAACTGAACCATCCAAATTTGGGTCCTGTACTGATTTTAGCGGGTTTTTTGTTTTTGGATACCAAGACTCCAAAGCTCATTGACATTGCCTATTGGGTGGGCATGGGCTTTGTGGTTCTGGGAAAATCTGGCAAAGCTGAGAAGCCGTCAACAGCCTCAGGCAATAGCAAACCATAGCCATTCCTGCCCCTGATTGCTCGATATGTGAGAATACGATTGGAGGAATATAAAAGTGAGTGGATAGGTTGGGTGCGGGGAGGGGAACTTGTGTGTGATGAATTGCTGTATAGTGAGGCAGGGTGCACATTTACATGGTTGGGTGGTGCCATACAGGACAGAAGACCGATTGCTTAGATAATAATGTTGCTGATAGGTGTCAGTCCATATTAAATCCCGAGGGATGGGGACGCGACCAAAAAAAAAAAAAAGGAGGGGAGGGATTTGAAGTAGGTGGGGGGTGTTGAAACGGGGCAGGGGGAAAAAGAGGAAAATGACAATAAGCGCGGCGTGATGGGTAGAATAGAGATGCGCAGTGGCATGGAGTTTAGTGTGATTTGTTGGTTTAGTTGTTTAGGTCATTTAGTTTTTGTATTTGTAATTACGAGGCAAGGGAAATTCTGAAAACTAATTTCCACATAAACCTAAACACAGTAGAAAAGCCTTATCTTTTGCAGTTCCTAGCACATAACAGCAATATTTAAAGGATTTTTAACCGTAAAAAGGACAGCCATTTTTAATAGGCTTGCGTGTAACAGTAGTTCCAGAATCATACAGCAATATACTTCATAGGGGACAGTCTTAGTTATATTTGCAGTTTTGCAGCATCATACATCCAGCTCTAGTAAAGGATAAAGTGTTAGTACAAAACGTGCAATCAATCAACTTACCAGCATTTTATCTTAAAGGTTACAATGTTAGTACAATTGCAAAATGTCTTGGTGTGTGGCATCTTACAGGCCGATATCTTAATGAGGAAAAACAGTGATAGTTCTTATTTGTTTTCCAGGATCATTGTACAGCAATATCTATAGGTTCAGTTGTTAGTATGAGTACTCTTGCAATCAGAGAGATTATACCTGAAAGATACCTTTTAATAGACCATTGTTAGCAGAAGTATTTGTTAGCAGTTTCTGTATTCAGACATCTTAAACCCCTAGGCGCTGACAACCGATATTCATATTAAGTGACCTGGCGGCTTGGATGCTACATGCTAAGGCACTGGGTAGCTTAGTTTATAACGTAGCTTCTGGTGACCGGCCTCAAGCTATCACAGATGACACCGCGCTTTGTTGAACACCGAGACGATCGGAGCGTCTCTGAGTTGGGTGGGTGGTTGTGTTAAACCCCTTACACTGTCCGCGGTCAGCATGACCGCGGCGTTGTATGGTTGGTGGTTGCTTGTATGGTTGGTTTTGGTGTTGTATGTTTGGTTTGTTAAGGGTTGTTCTGCTGTGGGATCGGATCCCCCCCGTGATGCCTGCTAACCGGGGGATTCCGACCCATTCTGGGAAGCCTCGTGCTTCGGCGGGCTCTGACCCGATGTCCCGGCCAGTCAGATTCCTTCGGGTGTCTGACTGTGTTAAATTGTTGCGAATGCTCTGCATTTGCTCAGACATGATTAAATGCTCTACAATGAAAAAGTATTGTAGAGCAGTTGTATTGAACTTGATAACCAGCTATCCATGAGCTACGATGGTTCAAGTTTAAGTAAGTCTAAGTCAAAGACAGTAAAAAACATTAAAAAGTAACTTACTTAGACGAAAATAAAAAATAATAAGTACCTAAAAATATAGCCCCTTAAAATGGACATTTCCCATAAATAAAACACTTCAATGAAAGTAGGTATGATAAAACACAAAAAACAACATAAAAAATCGCAACATATTGGTTATTGCGTTGTCTGTAACAATCTGTATAAGTAAAATAAAAACGGACTCAGTATGGACCGCACGGGTAAAACTTGGGGGGATGGGGAAAAAAACACAAAAAAATTCCTAAAAAGTGATAGTGATAAAAAAACTGTTACGTCACTCTCTATGAAATAAGACCACTTAAAAAATAACAACCTCTTTTGCAAAAAAATAAGCCCCAGACCAGATGTGTCAGTCCGAAAAATTAAACAAGTCTATGCATATGAAAAGATGTGATGCTAATAAAATGAACAAAAGTGTCTCCAATTGTGTTTTGTATTCAGTAAATTAAAATAAATATACACAAAAAACTCCCACGATATTTGGTTATCTGCTACGTCCATAACAATTTGAATAATAAAACAGATCATTATTGGACCTGCAAAATAACCCCGTTGTAAAAAAAACAACCCTGAACAAACGCTGCGAAAAAAAAAAAAGATAATTTTCAATAAGACCTTTAAAAAATGCTCGAAAAAGTGTTTTGAAAAATAGTTAACACACTCTACAAATAAGGGACACTAAAAAGAAACAAATATGTTCCTTGCAAAAAATGAACCCCCTAAGCCCCCAGATTTGTAAGCCGAAGAAAAAAATAAAAAAGTATGGCATATGAAGTCAGTGCAGGCTTAAAATGTACTTTTTGCATATACTTTTTATTCAGTAAAATGGGAATATTAAAAAAAAAAAAATACTTTATAAATCAGTCTTTTTCATAATCGTGGAGACCCATAGAATAAAAATATATACTGTTTTACAGTATGGTAAACAGCCAAAAAAAAAAATACACAAAAGTGCCTAAAAATGATGATTGTGCATTTACCTCCACCAACAAAGGAGTTAATAAAACATACCCAATTAGATATAGATGCCCCCAAAAATTGTACAAGAAAAGTGCATCTCATGTGGAAAAAAAAAAATAAGCCCCAAGGTCCACAAAAAAAAATACGGAAAAAAAAATAGATAGCCTGTACCAGTGACAATGCAAACTGATCTGGGAGGGAGTTTCATTCTACTCCTATGCCCCGGCCGTGCGCCCATACAGCAGGTTACCACTACTATAGGGATCAGTTGTAATCGGTGAGGGGAGAAATTGTGTATTCAACTTTGTGGAGCCTTTTTCATTAATTCCTATTACAAATGTTTAATTTCCCACCCAAAATGAATGTATGGTCAAAAAAAATTACAATTTTGTAGACCACCCTCCATTTCTTTTACCCCTATAAAATACTAAAGGGTTAACAACATCTTTAAATGTTTTTCTACGTTGAGGTTGTGTAGATTCCATAATGGGTGGTGGTAAGTGGTAATTTATGAGTTCTAGCATTATTAGGCCTCTTCAGTGCAATTACAGTTGAGCAGGTCCACTAATATAGTTGTGGTTTGATTTTCCAAAAATTTGAATAAATGGGCACCCAAATTCTGGCCTGACATAAATTCTAGGAACATATCTGGACTCTTAAAAACAGCCAACATAAAGCAGACATTTGGAAATGTAAGCGTATGAATTTATTTGGGTTGCTATTGCTATGATATCGCATCAAAATAGGGAATTTAGAATTTGGAAAATAAGAATTTTTTCGAAATGTTTGCCAAATTTAGTTTTTCTCATAATAAAACACAAAAGATTTCATCCAAATTTTAAACTAATTTGAAGTACAAGCAGGTCACGAGGAACACAATACTCAAAATCCCATGGATATCTCCTAGCGTTCCAAAGCTAAACCACTTATAGGACACAGGGCAGATTTGAAAAATGGGGGCACGTCCTTAAGTCCCGTAGGGGTGAAAGGATAGTGTTTTAGTAATATTTGTATTAACAGCATCATCATCAGTCTCGAAAGGAGCAGCAGTCTTAGTAACAATTGGCATTCAAGCATCATCAACAGTAACTTAAGGGACAAGTTTAAGCACTGTTGCAGTTCCGCATCATTTACAAGCCAATCTAAAAGACGGGTAGTGTGTAGTACATTCTGCAGTTCCAGCATCATACAGCCAAACTAAAAGATATGGCTTGGTAGATAGTTGTTAGTACATCTGCATTCAGCATCATACGGCCATATCTAAAGCCGGTAGTTGTTTAATATTATATTAAAGAAAGATTTTCTGAGAAACAGTCTCATTAGTATTTGTAGCCTGTCATCATTGCAGCAATGCATTAAAGGACCAAATTTAGCAGTTATTCAAAGTTTAGCATACACAGCCCTATCTAGCATTATCTTAGTTAATAGTAGTCGGTCTTCGTACTATGTCAGTTGCAGCACATACAGCCATTCTTAAATGCCCCAGTGGCCAGCATTTCGAGCATATCATATAGCATAGTTTTTAAGGAATGCTGCTTTAGTACTATTTTCGTTAAAGCATCATACAGTTTATGTTAAAGGAGCAGTGTTAGTAGTTAGTCTGGTTATGCTATAATTTACATGTTGCAAATGTTTATTTGTTGTCATTGTAATTTAACTGTAAGCAAACTGGTTGGCTCAATTTCCTGTATTTAGGACGTTGTGCAGTCCCAGGTGCTCCCTTGTTACAAGTCCTTGCATCAGCCGCTCCTGACTACTGGACTGCTTGTATACTTGCAATCTATCGTATCTAACATTAGATAAGATATGGAAGGCCTGTCCAGTTAAAAACGACAGCAAATAGAAAAAAGAGAACACTCATGTTAGTTGAAAAAATTGTTGGTGTATTGTTTGCATTTATTATGAGAAAATCACGATAGGATTTGGTGATGAAAATGTGAAAAATTCTTGATTTTCGAACTTCAAAATGTTCACTTTTTTCCCAACATAGTCATAAAACACGAAATATACTAATAATAACATTAACGAATGTCTTCTTTATGTGGACAGGTTTTTTTAGCATAGTATATTTTGTAGGTTGTTAGGATGTTTATAGGGCTTTGAAACGTCAGGTGCGATTTTTCACATTTTCATTAAAAAATGCAATAATCCTGCCAGGAGGGACAGCTCAGGTTCAAGTTCACTTGAGAGACCAAATAAAGTAAAATACCCCATAAATTACCCATTATAGGACCACACTACTCCCCTCAACACGTACGTAAAACAACTTTATGAAGTTTGTGTCACCCTTTCTTGTGTTACAGGGGTTTTGTTAATTTTGTGTTTAAAACAAAATCGGATTGCATTTGAAAGTGGAAATTTTTTGGGCTAAATTAAGGTGTCTTTTTCAAAAAATGTAAAATAAATTTTCGGTGGATAAAAATACCAAAATGCTCCACAAATTTGAACCCTGTATCCTCTCTCAGATATATACCATACCCCTATGTTGTGGTAACTACTGTATGGGCAAACGCCAGGGCATTGAAGGAAGCTGCGCCACTAGAGCAGATTATGACATTTATTGTCACTTTTTATGGGATATACCAATCTTTATTTTCTGGGCAAGTTGGACATATAAAAGGGCTTTCCTATTTTCTGGACATGAGTGCACTTTACAAATACTTTATTTTAGTGGGTCATAGCTAATTGATGAGGTTTTATTAACTCTTGATGTTGGGTGAATGAAAAGAAAAATTGTCATTTTGGTTTCCTTTCTTTTTATTTGTTGGGGTCGTACACCGTACATTTAAAAATATATATTATCTTTATTATACAGATCACTACGATTACAAGTGATACCTCAGCTGATTACATGATGCATGGACGGAGACTGCCGGTTCGCGAATATTGGTGACCGGGAAAGCGCCAGGTGTGGAAGAAGACAAGAGAGGAGCGTCCACCGAGGTTCGTTTGTGAATATGCCGACGCCAGGACTGGGAGCAACGTCCGAGGACCGGAGCCGTTTGCGAGCATCAAAGGTGAGTGTATGCGGGGGTGAGTATTAGTTTGTTTTTTGTATTCAATTGGCATACTGTGAGGCAGGACTGTGTATAAATACTTGGGGCAGGCTGTATATACTATTGGGGCGGCTGTATATACTATGGGCAGGGATGATCTACTATGGGGGCAGGCTGTTATACTACTATGGGGGGCAGGCTTGTATACTACTATGGGGGCAGGCTTTGTATAAACTATGGGGGCAGGATGCTACTACTATGTGGGCAGGGCTGATAATTACTATGGGGCAGGCTGTTATACGACTATGCGGTGGGCAGCTGTATACTACTATTGGGCAGGCTGTATACTACTATGGGGCAGGGCTGTTGTGATACTACTATTAGGGGCAAGGCTGTATTTTTTACTCCTTTTGGGAAGGGCTGTATACTACTATTGGGGCAAGGCTGGATACTACATGGGGCCAGGGTAGGGCTGTTGTATACTACCAGGGTGGCGGCTGGTATACTACCATGGGGGGGCAGGCTTGGGCTTTGTATACTACTGGGGGGCAGGTGTATATACTTGGGGGCAGGCTGTGCTTTGTATACTACCAGGGGGGCAGGATGGCGTAACTACTTATTGGGGCAGGCTGTATACTATATTGGGGCAGGCTGAACTACATTGGGGCCTAGGGTGTAACTACTTATGGGGGCAGCTGTATACTGACTATGGGGCAGGCTGTATACTACTTGGGTGCAGGCTTTATATACTATGGGGGCAGGCGTTTACTACTTATGGGGGCTAGGCTCTGCATACTACTATGGGGGAGGCTGTATACTACTATTGGGGGCAGGCTGTATACTTACTATGGGGCAGGCTTGTATTACTACATTGGGGCTAGGCTTGTTATACTTACCTTGGGGCAGGCTGTATATCTATATTGGGGAGGCTGTATAACTATTGGGCAGCTGTATATAATATTGGGCAGGCTGTATACTACCATGGGGGCAGGCTGTATACTACCATGGTGGGCAAGGCTGTATACTACCAGGGGGGCCAGGCTGTATACTACTTGGGGGCAGGCTGTATAAACTGGGGGGAAGCGATATAACTACAGCGGGGGCAGGGTGGCTGGATACTATCAGTGGGGTGGGGTGCTTCGACTACAGGGGGCCAGGCTGTGGCAGGCTTGGCTGTATACTCCAGGGTGGGCAGGCTGGCTGTATACTTACAGGGGGAGGCTGGCTGTATACTACACCTCGGCTTATACTAGAGTCAATAGGTTTTTCCAGTTTTTGGTGGTAAAATTAGGGGTCTCGGCTGATACTCGGGTCGGCTTCTTATACTCAGTAATATAGATATAGTTTTCATTTAGTTTTTCCAAATTATGGATAAAAATAATATAGAGGAAAATCTCATTTGGTTTTGCAATCGACCATCTTTTCAGAGACGTAATATAATAGTTTTTGGTTCGACAGAGCTGGTTTAGGGATTTTTCATTTATTTTTTACGTTGTTGAGGGTGTTCTTTCAGTGTACCAATTTTTGGTACATGAATTTGTTTGATACTTTTTGAACATTTTTGTGAGAGATTTTATGAAAAAATGTACATTTTGGCGGGTTTCGGGGTGTGTTTTTACAGCGTCACCATAGCGGGGTCCAATAATGTTTATGAGTTAATTTAGGATTTTTACAGACGGCGTTGATACAAAATATGTGGGGGCTTTTTAGTAATTTGGGTTTGCTCACTTTATTGCATGTTAAAGGGAATGATTTGTGTTTAGGGGACGACTTAACTTTATTTTAATTAATTCTTTTTATTCAACATGTTTTTATTCAATGTTTGTAATTTTTTTATTTACTTTTAAAGGTAGCTTCTGAAGAAGCGACCACTGAGTCGCTTGTTCAAGTATTCTTCACATTAAACCGTGTAATACAGATTGTATACACGTGTAATGGTGTAAACACCTGTGCATGATGAGCCTGTAGCACTCAGTGTGTTACAGCCGTGACGGTCATTGACGAACCCGAAGGCACAGCGTGAACGCGAGCCACCCCTCGCCCAGCGCCGCCGGCACCGGCCAGTTGCCGGGGCTGCAAGCATACGGAACCCGGCCCGGAATACCCCCCCGCCGTAAAGCTGCAACCGGGGGGGTCCGATCACTTTTAAATCCCCCTAACACGCCGCGACCACCAACAGACTGCGGGTTCTAAAAGGCCCCAAGCAGTCACTGGTGTGGCCTATCAATATATAGCTGACACCCGCCCAGACAGCCATGACGAATAGTACTGCATCTATTGCGGGAACGAACATCCTTCGCGCACCCCCCCCTCGCCCACCCTCAGAGAGTACTATTACGTTGCAAATGTCGGAGCGCGCGTCTCACCTTGTCAAAGAGAAAACTTAGCGCCCCCCCCCTATGGAACAAACTCGCTTACGCAGAGACCTGCTAACATTCACACCAATCTAGTATACCCCTGAGTAGAGGCAGTTGGGCATTGCAGGGGAAATGACAGCGATTGGCATTTTTAACCGCGGAACGCCTGCACATAGGATTAAAACACACAACACAAACCTTCTGATCGGCTCCCTGCCACCAGGGCTATTTAGCCCAATTGGTTTTTACAGGTAGGTAGTCTACTCTCACATGTGTTGTAGACACCAGGATCTCCATCATGGATGGATGGGGATTGTGCTCTATATTCCAGAATTCTCAAAGGACAAAGCAGAACGCTTCTAGAGCCCCGAAAGTGAGCCACGTTTTCAATGTCGGGGATGATACAACAACAATGGCATTTGAGGCTAATATTTTCTACTCAAATGATATTTCAGCTAGGCATCAGGAAACCTGAACGACGGTCTTGGCTTGCCCTAGAGGACCAAGGGTTTGAAGAAATGCCTTACATTGAGATACTTAAGGGGTATATTTTTCTGTCCACGATGTGGGCAGGCTGTAAAGTGTGTCTTTTAACGTGCAGATAGGGGATGCTGGGAGGAGGGGATACGGGTTAAGAGTTAGAGAGAACCTATGTATGTATTAGTAGAAGTAGGTCGAAGGTTTTTTTTTCCCCCCTTTTTTTGAATTATTTTTATTCTAAGTTAGATAGTTTGTTTGCGAACTTTGGCGTGAGTGGCATCAAGAGATTTCTATATGTGATCTCGCTAAAACTAGGCACCTGCCAGCCCTAAGTAAGCCTCTTGATAGATTTGGCGACACAGTACCACTACTTTTGCGTAATATTCTATTCACCGACCGAAGTGTCAGTGCCTGGTATACCTACCGGCGCGTTCCGTTAATTATTCTCCTCACCAGCCATACGATTGGACCAAGCAAGAGCAACGATATGTGTTTCTCCCATGGTAACTTAGACTGGTCCATGGGGTTATAAATCCGTCAAGTTAGCTGGTTTTGCCTGTCACTTTCCGTCGCATTTTTCATCTATCTCATTTACATAATCAGGAAGGAAATAACATAGAACGGTTGCTCCTCAGTTGTTATTGCACGTGGCATGCAAGTATAAACTCATTCATGGAGTGTGACAGGTCCAATCTTTAAGCTAACCTGTGGGGCATGGGGGCTTGCAATGAATAATACTGTGTATAGTTGTTTCCTTTGTTGTTCAAAGCAGACACTACAAGATATGCTCCATATGGATTTCCTACAGTGCAGAAAGTGTTGACAAGCATTGTAACCTAGACATGTCATTTCCTTTGTGACTAAATAAAGAGATTTTTCCCCCATATTTCCTATATTTTCAAGTAACTCCTTTTATCGCATTGCCACAATATGGTTCAGCATGATTGTGTCAGGCGCTCTGGGGTGGGCGTGGACGGGCTCCAGCTACTTCTGTCACTTGACTGAGCACCACGAGAAAAGATTGATTCTAGCACGAAAACATACTATGCCCGTGGTTCAGAAACCAAACTCGTACTTTGGCTTTTACAGTAATGCCATCGAGTCAAATGATCAAATGCTCGCTACTGACCCACTAGACTTCATATTACATATTGTGCTCCCATAAATTAAATTTGTATAATATAATAATATATTTTCTATTACTCCTTGTAAGGACCAATGCCCTCACCCAAAGCTCACAACTATTATGACACCCATATAAATGTCCTTCAAATATATATATACCATATAATGCCAATTCATTACTTTATATGTAATGCCAGAAATTAATTATTTTACAGATACTTCGACCGTATGTCTCTTGCCCCACCTAGCTAGCCCATTGATTATGTTAAAATGCGCTAACTGAGCCAAATCAGTGAGGAGTACATCATAACTACAATGTGAATAATAGGTGCGCGCTGTTGCTAGGACAAAACATGGTTAAGGACCGCTTTCAACCGTATGACAGCTGTACTGAGCATACGTAAGCCTTCCATAGTAATGCATGGTGCACGCCAAAATGCTGCATGCTCTATTTTCAGTCGTTAGTATGGCTGTGCGGCACTGCTTCCTATGGAGAGGGGAGGGTTGAGACTGGGCTGTATAAATATTTTAGCCCCTACAGATTCATAATGCCCTTCCTACATACAGTACTAGAATCAAGCTTCCTAGGGAATGGCGGAAAGTCCCTTGTGTCTGCTTTCAAACCTCAGTTTCTGGACCTTTGGCGGGTCTTCCAAGGTCCTGAAATGGCTCTTTGGTACACTGTATTGGGAGAAAGAACAGATGTACAAGGATTTCATAGGTTTCTTCTGAGTATAAAATTTGGTGGTGGTTTAGGTGGCCATGGCCCCCTAAAGGGCTTGGGTCCCGGTCTACCGCCCAGAGATGGTGCTGTGATAGGCTGCCTGTACATCTGCTCCGGACCGTTTCTCCCCTTCCCCCCTGAATTCCTGCTGTTTCCCTGGTTTTGTTGGGTCTTTTCAGACCAGTCACTCAGTACCAGCGGCAGGACCAAGGGGACGTAGCAGAGATCCAGTAGCTGCACCTTGGATATCGGGAGTTGCATTGGAGACGGAGTCCAGCATGTCCAGCACCCCTGCCTGTGGTGGTGTTCTCAATCAGCCTCTCAAACTGAAGATCCCAGGCAGTGGCAGTCACACTCAGACCAGTGTCCCAGTATCGTGGGCAACATTGTAAAGGGGTAGCAACATTGTGAGCAGCGGCAAAAGTGTTGCAACATCGTGACCGCCAACGGTTCTGTTGCAACGGTGTCCTGTATCCCAGTTGGAGGTATGGGCTACAGAGCGCAATAGCACACAATGGAACACATTTACTTACCCCGATCCGGATGGTCTGATGAAGATGAAGTCAGACGTGATTCACCAAGATCATGCGCCCGATATTCCCCGCTAAGGTCCGCCGGAGTTCTACTTCTTCTTCCCGGTGTATGTAAGTGCATTGTCTTGTGACACAATTTAAATGTTAAATCCCACGCTCAGTCTGAAACCAACGGCCCGCCCCCTGATTTGTGTCGGGTGAAAG
The DNA here is from genome assembly GCA_019512145.1 of Engystomops pustulosus. Classification (NCBI taxonomy): domain Eukaryota; kingdom Metazoa; phylum Chordata; class Amphibia; order Anura; family Leptodactylidae; genus Engystomops; species Engystomops pustulosus. Next base: position 106,395,041 of record CM033647.1, read on the forward strand.
CCGGCACAGATGGGCCAAAATCCAATCGCATGTACCACAATCCCCTTTTAAATTTGCCACAAAATGGTAATCGTCGGAATATCCGACATTTGTGCGGTTCGCACACCCTTAGTAAATGAGCCCCAATGTGTGTGCTGAGACCATAGGAGGCCTGTGACCTGATATGGAGGCCTGTAACCAGTGGAGGCCTGTGACCACTCGAGGACTGAGACCTGCAGATGCCTGAAACCAACAGGAGCCTGTGACTAGCGGAGGCCCACGGCCTCATGAGACTAAAAGCACCAGAGGCGCATCCCAAGACCACCCCCAGCACCAGAGGTGGTATGTCTTAGGGGATGCCCACCAGAGCTACGAGACGCCGGATGCCATAGTCGAGGGAGGGGCTACGAGACACCGGGCGCCATAGTCCAGGGAGGGGCTACGAGACGCCGGGCGCCATAGTCCAGGGAGGGGCTATGAGACGCGGGGCGCCATAGTCCAGGGAGGGGCTACGAGACGCCAGGCACCATAGTCCAGGGAGGGGCTATGAGACGCCGGGCGCCATAGTCCAGGGAGGGGCTACGAGACGCCGGGCGCCATAGTCCAGGGAGGGGCTACGAGACGCCTGGCACCATAGTCCAGGGAGGGGCTATGAGAAGGGGATGACGAAGCCCGTGAGCCGGGCGATACGCGTGGGGCACCAGCTTGCCCCAATCAAGACCTTTCCATACAGTAATATCACCTAGTATCTTCTTATGTATTAATATATTGTATTTTGTACATTACTTATATGTATCTACTTGGTGATCTACTTTACTAGATGTTTACTAGTCATTAATTTTGACATTGATTTGTCATCCATCCGGTCTATTTTTGGAGAGTTTTTTGTATATGTACCCAGTTTGGGTTTTTAATTGGTTTTAGATTTTGTTTCAAATAAAATTTGTCATTTTTGTATCCATACACATCTATCTGTGTTCTTTGTATCTATATAAGTTTACAGTGGTCTTGAGGGGTGGCAACCTTTCCTGGCTTTCTTCATTATGTTATAAGGATATCCACATGAATGAACCTTCTAGATCATTTTGTTATACCTCATAAAGGAGAATTCTGTAGAGAAATTGTGTCCAGGTTGCCAAGAACAGACCTTTTTAAAGAGAAAAGGGTGAAAGTATCCATTGGAGTAAACTGTTTTAAGCAAGTCTTTAGCTGTATTCCCAATGGATAAACCCTCAACCTATGTCCAGTTTAGGCCATGAGCCTGTTGAAGGCCCAAGACATAAATTTGCAGCGATGCAGTAAAAAAATCCTTAGTGAAGGTCCAGTGCCTAATAGGAAGGAGTACCTCAGAACTTAGTATGAATTGCGTTTTGCAGTGTTAGCAGCCACCAGTCAGCGCTGGGGGTTTGTTATTACTTCTAACAGGTATCGACTTTTGCTACGTTCATTGACTGCCTTCAACTAAGATTTTTTGTCCTCCAGCCTCATGGCTATCCGACTATAACCCTTATCACCCCTTTAGATCTGATATGTGTCATGATAATTGGTTATAACTCGGAAGGCTTTAACATATCCAGAATTTTTTTAATTGTTTTATCGTCACACATTGTAATTCATGTTAGAAGAACAATTTAAGTGATAAATTTTGGTTTTGCGTTTTGTTCTGAAAAAAATTAAAATGTGGAAAAAAAATTCAGAAACAGTCTTCATTCTTTAATGGTTCTTCTTCTAGGTATTTAGTAAAAACACCAATAGCTTGATAACTAACATTTCTGACATGCCTGCTTTCGATGACCAGTTTTTATGCATCCTCGTATTTTGGAGATGTTATGAGGCTTAGGAATTTAGTGAGATTTTTCTCATGTTCATGAAAAATCTGCCAGACCCTGATCTGAATAAAATTAAGGTTCAAGTGATTCATATACACCATAGAAAAGAGAACCCCTCACACATGCCTAAAATAACTGTTATGACGGTCGTTACCCATTAAGTATTTCACAGGGGTTCAACTAATATGACGGAGATTTAGATAACTTTAGAATTGTTTTGAAAAATACATTATTCAGGCCAAAAATGACACTTTCACCAATGTATTAAATGATGGATGATCTGCAAGTTGATAGCCCATTTTCCCAAGTGTGCCGAACCCCCATATTGTGGTGGGATCGCACATGGGCCCGGCATGGAAGGAAAGTAGCACGATTCAGAGCAGGTGTATTGTCACATTCTACGGCTACAAAGTTTTTTTTCCTTATGTCTTATTCTAGGTTCACAACATATGGAGATGTCTAATTTTACTGAAAAATCCAATATTGGAGAAAGCCAAAATGTTAAGAATCAGCATAACTCTGCCTTTTTTGTTGACAATCTGGTGAGGGCTTATTTTTTGTGAAAAGGGTTGATTCTTTTCAGTGTTACCCATTTTGAGGTACTCATCTCTTTGATCACTTTTTGAACATTTTTGTGAGGGTATTGATGAAAAAATTGATATATTACAGGAAGTTTAGTTTTGGGTCTTCACCGTGAAGGTTCAAAAAAACTGACAAGTGTTCCCATAGACCTGAGGTTCTGCACCACCGCGGAAATATCCAAGGGAAAGGACAGGGGAAGAGGTGGGCATGGAATTTGTCCGTAGACAATAAGGAATGGGCTGCAACAGCAACTCAAGTCAGGAGTTATAGGAGAACTATAGGACAAATGACAGGTAACAGCCTCGAGTTTGGTGAAAACTCTACTCTACCTGTGTATTAATATGCGGATGGTACGAGAAGAGAGTCCAACTTCAGTTGCAGCAGCTGATTACATAGAGTCGCCAGAAGGGAGACAAAACTGTACCCCTCGGTCGCTAACGATGTCAACGGAAGTCCTGTAGGCCGAAAGATGTGGGTAAAGTAGGGGGGGGTGTGGCAAGGTTTCTCCCCACTAACATCAGCGGCATGAGAGAGCATCCTGCCTTAATATTGTTCTCCGTGCAGGAACATGATAACGTTGGCTGTCTGAGTAACCGGAGATTCTTATGGTCCGTATACAGCACACCAGATGGCACTCCTCCAAAAGTAATCGCCATTATTCCACCCAAGGCAAGCTTGATGGCAGAAGTTCTATCTCCATAGAATCATTTCGTCCTGCGGTGGAGAAAATAGTTTTGGAAAGAAGCCACAGGTGAGATAAGGCCCGTAGGCTCTTTCTCGGGTGAGCACCCAACCAGGAGGTAAAACATCTGTATATGTGAGAATTTTATCGGAGATAGATGATAGTACCTGATGGGAAGCACGGGGGCTCATGGTTAGCACTGACAGCCTTGCAGCGCTGGTCAACATCGCGGGAATTCAACACAGAGGGGTAATTAACTCTTTCACTGCACAGGCACTTCTGCTCTAGATTTTGTCACGTCATTTCCATAGCAATTTTTGACGTTTACAAATAAAATCGAAATTACACACCAAAAAGAAGTAAATAAACCACAGCAAACCACATATTTCTGAAAGACGAAACTTGCTCTATTTTCAAAATTGCATTAAAGAGTTTTATGAACATAGGCAAACCCCATTTCATGAACATTTTGATTCAAAACTGAAACATTTTCTAAAAAAAATACTTAAAATATTTACGCATCCACTCCTAAAGTGTAAAGATGACATGTGTAGAGTCACAAGTCCCATGTTGTATGTTCACAAATAAATACATAACATCATTACAAACTGAAATACTAAGTATCTGCTTTTCAGCTAGAAATTTTGTAAGACGTTCACAATTCCTGCAAAAATATCATAAACAGAGTAAAAGTAAAGGCGACCTATAAAACCATATAATTTTTGAAAGCAGACAACCAGGTGATGCATTGGCTCAATTAACAATTACCACCCCACTATAACTTGTGACAAACACCAATTATAAACAAAAAGTTCACTGACAAAGCCGTGATAATGGTATGGTTGTACATTAAAAAATCCACATCAAAGTGAGGTTCTACACACAATTAGGGATTTAAAAAGATATATAACCAAGGTTGAACAGATTTAATATCTACCACAATACACAACACCAGAATTACACTCCCAAAAATGCTAAACAAAAACCGGTACTATTTGGTTGCCTATCACCCAAATGTGTTTAAAATATATTACAACACAAATAAAAAAAGCTCCGTATTGTCAAATCGATTTTCCAGAAATCACATGTAAACGAACAACTTTTAAATCAATACACCATACCACCTTCATCACTTGCAGCAAATGGCAATAAATGGCCAAAATTGGCATTAAATTCAAAATTCCTCAAAACTATGTATAAAAATCCAGAATACTTATAAAAAAATATACTTTCCTAAAACCGCAGATGTCAGAAGTCACCACTACCCCACTTGTGTATTCACCAAAATATACAGACAAAGTGATGTAAATCACCGAGGAATTCAGCAAAATTGTGCAGAAATTGTCCTGAGCTCACACAGATTTTCATTGTATGCCCCTTACACAATGGTAAACCAAATAAATAAACGTATATATTAATAACCAACGCTATGAGATAGAAAAAGCACTTTAGATGTGTGCTTTTGTATCACCGCATATAAACAGAACCCTTCATGTCATGAGATTTGAGTTAAACATAATAACATAGATGTAAATAATGGAGGATGGGTGTGAAATGAAAACTTATTCCTAGAAACCATGTGTGTGTTTTTGTGTGTGTACATATAGCTTATGGACATGTTCTGGATTTGCAGTGTTTAATATATCATAGTGACATTAGGTGAAGAGGATAGTAATGTTCATCGTATAAGTCAATTTTGCAAAAAAAAAAAAAACTATCACAAACTAAAGGACAGAGAGAGCAAGGGTTTCCGGGCTCCATCGTCCCATGGAGTGGCTACGAGATGCCTAGCGCCATAGCCCAGGGAGAGGCTACGAGACGCCCTGGGTCCATAGTCCGGAGTGGTGTCAGACGCCTGGCGCCATAGTCCAGAGGGCCTATAGACGCTGCGCCATAGTCCCAGGGAAGGGCTACGAGAGCTGGTGCCTAGTCCAGGGGGCGCCAGAGTCCAGGGAGGGCTACGATACGCTGGTCCATGTCCAGGGAGGGGCTGTGACAGCGGAGGCCCGGCCTCATGAGACTAAAAGCAACCAGAGGGCATCCCAAGCCACCCCCAGCACCAGAGGGGTACGCTTAGGGATGCTCACCATAGCTACGAATCCGTCGCATATTCGTGGAGGGCTACGAGACGCGGGCGCCATAAGTCGAGGAGGGGCTACAGACGCGGGCGCCATAAGTCCCCAGTAGGTGCTATGAGACGCGGTGCGCCATAGTCCAGGATGGGCCTACGAGACGCCATGCACCATAGTCAGGAGGGCCTATGCGACCCGGCGCCGGTAGCCCGGGAGGGCTACGGACGCTGGGCGCCATAGACATGGAGAGGCTAGCGAGACGCCTGGGCACCATAGTCCCAGGGAGGGGCTCATGAGAGGGGATGATCGAAGCCCGTGAGCCGGCGATACCGTGGGCACCAGCTTGCCCCAGCAAGACCTTTCATACAGTTATATCACCTGTATCTTCTTATGTATAATATATTGTATTTTGTACTTACTATTGTTCTACTGGTCTCTACTTACTAGTGTTTATAGGTCATTAAATTTGACATTGATTTGTCATCCATCCGGTCTATTTTTGGAGAGTTTTTTTTATTGTACCACTTTGGGTTTTTTAAATTGTTTTGATTTTTGTTTCAAATAAAATTGTCATTTTTGTATCCATCACTCTATCTGTGTTCTTTGTATACTATATAAGAACCACTTGCTCTCTCTCTTTAGTTTGTGATAGTTTTTTTTTTTTTTGCAAAATTGGACTAATACGATGACATTTATCCCTCTTCACCTAATGTCACTATATATATTAACACTGCAATCCAGAACATGTCCATAAGCTATATTGTACACAAAAAAACACACACATGTTTTAGGAATAAAGTTTTCATTTCACACCATCCTCCATTATTACATCTATGTTATTATGGTTTAACCTCAAATCTCATGAGCATGAAGGGTTCTGTTTATTAGCGGTGATACAAAGCACACATCTAAACGTGCTTTTTCTATCTCATACGTTGGTTTATTAATATATAGTTATTTATTTGGGTTACCATTGTGTAAGGGAGCATACAATGATATATCTGTGTGAAGCTCAGTGCAATTTTCTGCACAAATTTGCTTAATGTCCCTGTGGATTTAACATTCACTTTGCTGTATATTTTGGTGAATATACACAAGTGGGGTATGTGTGATCTTCTGACATCTTGCTGTTTTAGGAAAGTATATTTTTTATATAAGTATTCTGGATTTATACATATTTTAGAGGAAATTTTGAATTTTAATGCAATTTTTGCATTTTATTGCCATTTGCTGCAAAGTTGCATGAAGGTGGTAGTGTGTATGGATTTAAAAGTTGTTCTTGTTTACATGGTGATTTCTGGAAAAATTCGATTTTGACAGAATAGGAGCTTTTTTATTTGTGTGTAATATATTTTAAACACATTTGTGGATAGCAACCAAATATGTCACGGTTTTTGTTTTAGCATTTTTGGGAGTGTAAATTCTTGGTGTTGTGTATTGTGGTATATATAAATCTGTTCACCTTGTGTTATAATTTTTAAATCCCTATTTGTGTGTAAACCTCCACTTTGATGTGATTTTTATGTAAAAAACATACATTATCAAGGCTTTTTCAGTGAACTTTTTGTTTAATAATTTGTGTTTGTCACAAAGTTACATGAGGGTGGTCAATTGTTAATTGCCAAATGCATCACCTGGTTGTCTGCTTTCAAAATTATATAGGTTTTATAGGCGCCTTTACTTTTTAATCTGTTTTATTGATATATTTTGCAGGTTGTGACAGTCTTAAAATTTCTAGCTGAAAAGCAGATACTTAGTTATTTCAGTTTTAGTGATATTATGTTGATTTATTTATGTGAACATATCAACATGGGACATTTGTGAACTCTACACATGTCCATCTATTACATTTAGGAGATGTGATGGTAAATATTTTAAGTATTTTTTTTATAAAATGTTTCAGTTTGAATCAAAATTGCATGAAGGTGCCTATGTCTATAAACTCTTTAATGCAATTTTGAAAATAGAGCAAGTTTCTGCTTTCAGAAAATATGTGGTTTGCTGTGGTTTATTTTAATTCTTTTTGGTGTAATTTCGATTTTATTTGTAAACGTCAAAAATTGCTATGGCCAATGACGTGACAAAATATACAGAAGTGCCTGGCAGTGAAAGAGTTAATACCCCTTGGTTGAATTCCCGCAGATGTTGACCAGCGCTGCAAGGCTGTAGTGCTAACCACTGAGCCCCCGTGCTGCCCATCAGTTTACCTATCATCTATCTCCTATAAAATTCTCCCATATTACAGATTGTTTTACCCTACCAGGGTGGTGCTCACCCAGAAAGAGCCTAAGGGCCGTATTCTCACCTGTGGCTTCTTTTCCAAAACTTTTTCTCCCGCAGGAAGAAATTATTCTATTGGAGATAGAGAACTTCTGGCCATCAAGCTTGCCCTGGAATAATGGCGATACCTTTTGGAGGGAGCTTGCCATCTGGTGTGCTTGTATACGGACCATAAGAATCTCCGGTATCTCCAGACAGCCCAACGTTTATCACTGTTCCTGCAGAGAACAATTTTAAGGCAGATGCAATCTCATGCCGCCGATGTTAGTGGGGGAGAAACCTTGCCAGCCAATACTTTACCCACATCTTTCGGCTACATGGACTTCCGTTGCACATCGTTTCGGACCGAGGGGTACAGTTTGTCTCCCGCTTCTGGCGATCTCTATGTAATCAGCTGCAACTGAAGTTGGACTTCTCTTCTGCGTACCATCCATGGTCTAATACACAGGTAGAGAGAGTTAACCAAACTCAGGGCTGTTACCTTTGTCATTTTGTCTATAGTTCTCCTATAACTCCCTGGACTTTGAGTCTGCTGTTGCAGCCCCATTCCTTATTGTCTACAGAGGAATTCCATGCCCACCTCTTCCCCTGTCCGTTCCCTTGGATATTCCTGCGGTGGTGCAGAACCTCAGGTCTATCTGGGAACAGACTTGTCAGTTTTTTTGAACCTGCACCGTGAAAGACCCCCCAAAAAAACTTCCTGTAATATATAATTTTTCATCAAATACCCTCACAAAAAATGTTCAAAAAAGTGATCAAAAGAAGATGAGTAGCCCAAAATGGTAACACTGAAAAGAACAACCCTTTTCACAAAAAATAAGCCCTCAACCAGATTAGTCAACAAAAAAGGCAGAAGTTATGCCTTTTGCTGATTCTTAAACAAATGTGGCTTTCTCCAATATTGGATTTTCTCAGTAAAAATGAGACATCTCCATAATTGTTGTGAACCAGAGAATAAAGACATAAAGGAAATAAAAACTTTGTAGCCTGTAGAATGTGACAATACACACCTGCTCTGAATCGTGCTACTTTCCTTCCATGCCTGGCCATGTGCCGATACCACCACATATGGGGGTTCGGCACACTTGGGAGAAAATGGGCTATCAAACTTTGCAGAGCATCCAATCATTTAATACATTGTGAAAGTGTGTTTTTTGGCCTGAATTAATGTATTTTTCAAAAACAATTCTAAAGTTATCTAAATCTCACGTCCATATTGTTTTAACCCCTGTGAAATACTTAATGGGTTAACAGACTTCATAACAGTTATTTTACATGTGTGAAGGGGTCTAGTTTCTATGTGTATAGTGAATCACTTGAAACCTGAGTTTTTCTGCAGATCAGGAGTCTGGCAGATTTTCATGAAAATGACAAAAATCTCACCTAAATTTCTAAGCCTCATAACATCCTAGAAAAATAAGAGGATGCATAAAAACTGTGTCATCAGAAAGCAGGCATTTCAGAAATGTTAGTTATCAAGCTATTTGGGTGGTTTTACTAAATACCTAGAAAGAAGAACATTTAAAGAATGAAGAATTTTTCTGAATTTTTTCCACATTTTAATTTTTTTCAGAACGAAACGCAAAACCAAAAATTTATCACTTAAATTGTTCAACTAACATGAAGTACAATGTGTGACGAGAAAACAATTTAAAAAACTCCTGGATATGTTAAAGCATTCCGAAGTTATAACCAATTATCATGACACATATCAGATTCTAAAAGGGGTGATAAGGGGTTAATAGTCAGGATAGCCAGGATGGCGGGAGGGACAAAAAATGTTAGGTTGAGAGCAGTCAATGAACGTAGCAAAAGTCAGATACATGTTAGAAGTAATAACAAAGCCCCCAGCTGCTGACTGGTGCGGCGTAACACTGCAAAAGCAATTCAGCTAGTTCTGATGGTACTCCTTCCTATTAGGCAATGGACCTTCAACTAAGGATTTTTTATCTGCATCAGCTGCAAATTATGTCTTGGGCCTTCAACAGGGCTCATGGCCTAAACTGGACATAGGTTGAGTTTATTCCATTGGGAATACAGCTAAAGACTTGCTTAAAACAGTTTACTCCAATGGATAGCTTTCACCCTTTTCTCTTTAAAAAGGTCTGTTCTTGCAAACTGGACACAATTTCTCTACAGAATTCTCCTTTATGAAGGTATAACAGAAATTATCTAGAAGGTTCATTCAATGTGGATATCCTTATAACATAATGAAGAAAGCACAGGAGAAGGTTAGCCACACCTCAAGACCATCTGTATTAACCCCAAATTCTAAAACTTATGATAAGAGAATTTTATCATACATTAGAATTATTGGTACCTAAGACATAGAACACGAGGAATTGAGGCATATATTTAAAAATACTGGATGCTTAACAGGATGTGTTACCAGAGACACCAGCCATTACTTTTCATAGGGGACACAACGTCTGTGATAGAATCATTACAAGTTACTTTATCCTCCCTAAACCACAGGAAACAAGGCTGACCAATAGAATTTCACATGTGGCAAATCCAAGGCCTGTAAATGCGTGAGAAGATGTTCTTCATTTGAAGACTCAGGAAGGACCTTTTCAACTAGAGACTTTGCTAACTGTTGCACCCCCTTGGTGGTGTACTGGAACACTGGGGTGACGTGACTAACAAACGTAAAAAACTGTTGACACATCAGGGAGTCAATAGTAAATGTATTTCGGTAATGGAGGTGGTCCTGGTTTCGATATGGAGGGTTGACACAGACAAAAAACTATTACAGAAAGAAAGTGAATGGATATACGGTTTGAGGACCGCCTAAAATAACAACCCACTTTAACTGCATTCATTTAGCTTTTTTTATTATTATTTCTTAGGTTATTCTTAACTTGAAAATTATTCTACATGGAGATGATATTGATGTTCCTTGCATTTATGTATATACACTCACCTGCCACTTTATTAGGTACACCATGCTAGTAACGGGTTGGACTCCCTTTTGCCTTCAGAACTGCCTCAATTCTTTGTGGCATAGATTCAACAAGGTGCTGGAAGCATTCCTCAGAATGGAAGCGACATTGATTATTTCCTCCATGTTCCACATAGGTGTACTCAGGTCTAACGGGGATACCACCTGGATACAATATTACGTTTAAAGTGCGTTTGAAAACACAAGTTAAGGTCAAAGGGGTTCCCCTATGAACATAATTTAGGGCCTAACCTGCTGATCGGTGGGGGATTGCGTATGGAAGTAATGGCTGTCTGCTGCATATTCTTTGACGAAGCCAGCAAACAAGGGGTCCAATGGATGTACGTGGGACCCAATGGGAACCCCCTCTCATCATGAACAACCCACCGATCAGCAGGTGTAAGTCCTATCCTGTGGATAATTAGGTAAATCTCTCTTCAGCTGTTGAAATGCGTTTTGAAATTCATGCATTAATTCATCCATGTGTGACTGCATCCTCATAATGTCTCCCAGTACTCAAATTCCCCGAGAACTAAAAAGTAGTTAGTTTTTGCAGGCCCATATCCAAGAACGGAAGCATGAGTATGTGTGTGCTATATTAGACTGTAATTTCAAGTAGATGTAAAGATACTCGGTCTGAACTCTCAGTATCTTGTTTGTTGTCCAGGGATCCAATCCCATATACAGTAAAAGTAGTAAAAATTGGGACCACGCACTCCAAGGGTTGGTTTTAACAAGTTTATTGTCCTCCCAAGTGAAGATTACAGCAGTAATCTTGTGTGTGACCGTTCAGTTTCCGGCACAGGGCTTTTTTCGCAAACACTGTAAATGAACATCGTATAAATGATTATACAAGTGGATATAGAGAAAAGGCATTCTCGAACGCACAGTAGTTGATCTATGAGGCAGATGGGCCCCTTTTACAGATGGGCACAGCAGCAGAAAATAAAAAGACCACAAAGGGGTGCCCTCCATTTCCGCTAAGAAAAAGCCATAAAGAACAGGAAAAACCGGAGGCTTCTACAATGTTGCACACAAGCTCATCGAAAAAAAATTGAACAGTAGATAGAGATTGGAAGAAAACAAACGTTTTTTTTTTGCCTGGTCTCTTGAGGAAGTCTCGATTTCTGCTGCGAAATTCGGGATGTATGGTCGGAGTAAAGGATACTCGAGGGGAACTTTAGGACCAATCTTGTGCGGAGGGATTCGGGGGGGGCTGGCAACAACATTGAAAATGAAAGCATGCGGATCAATCCTCATTTGTATCAACGGTTCAGGCTGGGTGTGTGGGATTTTGTTGTTTGTTTTTAGTCATGGTGTGTGGGGAAATATTTTTATTGGCACTCTTTGGGCCCCTTGGTACCAATTGAGCATCGTTTGCAAAGCCAACAGCCTACCTGAGTATTGTTTGCTACCATCTGATGGCTACTTTAGCAGGTAGAATGCGCCCATATTCCAGTTGTCATAAAGCTGGAATCATCCCTCAGACTGGTTTCTTGAACATGACAAGAGTTCACTATCTCAAATGGCCCCCTCCACAGTCACCAGAATCTTAAATCCAACGAGAGCAATCTGGGGGATTTTTGTGGTGAACGGGAGAGATTCGCCTAATGGATGTGCAGAGCTGACACAAAATCTGCGGCGCGGCACTGTGTGTGTGATGCCATAGTCAATATGGACCAAAATCTTTTTTTGTATATATGCCGCATGCCTAGCTTATTTGTAGCTATTGTACTTTTTTGTTTTTTGTGCCACTTCTTTGGATTATTATGAATTTAGGCTTCGATAAAGACTTGTACATTTATAGATATTTTGAGTTTATTTTGTTTTTGCACATAACACTTAATCGTCTTGGGGTAATATTCCGACGTTTCATACTACTTTTTTATGGCTTGGTATAGCCCAAATTTGTACGGCACTTACTAGAGATGGGCGAATCAATTTGAACGAAGTGGAGTTTGATACGAATTTAATGGAAAATTAAATTCATCACAAATCCAAAGCTTGTGCTGATTCGTGGGAGCTAAGTTTTTTCCCCCTCTTTTTTAGCTAAATGTGTTACATGGGGCATAGAACTCTGGGAAGGAGAAAGGAACACCCTTGTTGACATCTGCAGACCTGTTAGCCAATCAGTGACCAGCAGGCTTATGTGATGTCACACAGCCCTATAAGTCAAAACGGCCGCGGGGTAAAATCCCGATTCGTAGGTCCAAGTAAGCAGTGGCACAGGGGCTCAGCAAGACAGCAGCGGTAGTAGTCACTCAGTGCAGAGTGTTAGCAGTAAAATAGCCATCTCGGCGGTGTGGAACCAGAGGAGCCGAGCGTGTGTATATGTCATATCTGCGGGCAGAAAGTGAAGCGTGGTCAGGGATTTTTGTATCCATACACATCTATCTGTGTTCTTTGTATCTATATAAGAACACACTTTCTCTCTCATTGCCTTTTATTTTGTGATAGTTTTTTTTTTTTTTCCGGGCTCCATCGTCCCATGGAGTGGCTACGAGATGCCTAGCGCCATAGACAGGGAGAGGCTAGAGACGCCTGGGTCCATAGTCCAGGGAGTGGGTCAAGACGCCTTGGCGCCATAGGTCAGGGAGGGGGTGCTATGAGACGCTGGGCGCCATAGTACCAGGGAAGGGCTACGAGAGTGGGTGCCTAGTCCAGGGGGGCGCCAAGTCCAGGGAGGGTACGAGTAGCGTGGTCCATAGTCCAGGGAGGGGCCTGGACAGCGGAGGCCCGGCCTCATGAGACTCTAAAAGCAACCAGAGGGCATCCCAAGCCACCCCCCAGCACCAGAGGGGGTAACTCTTAGGGGATGCTCCCAGTAGTACGAGACGCAGGGCGGCGCATATCGAGGAGGGCTACGAGACGCGGGCGCCATAGTCGAGGGAGGGTGCCAGACGCGGGCGCCATAGTCCACAGTAGGGGCTATGAGACGCGGGTGCGCCATAGTCCAGGAGGGCCTACGAGACGCCATGCACCATAGTCAGGAGGGCCTATGGCGACGCGGCGCCGGTAGTCCAGGGAGGGCTACGGACGCCTGGCGCCATAAGACCCTGGAGAGGCGGGATACGAGACGCCTGGGCACCTAGTCCCAGGGAGGGGCTATGAGAGGGGATGATCGAAGCCCGTGAGCCGGCGATACCGTGGGCACCAGCTTGCCCCAGCAAGACCTTTCATACAGTTATATCACCTGTATCTTCTTATGTATAATATATTGTATTTTGTACTTACTATTGTTCTACTGGTCTCTACTTACTAGTGTTTACTAGTCATTATTTTGACATTGATTTGTCATCCATCCGGTCTATTTTTGGAGAGTTTTTTTATATGTACCCTTTGGGTTTTTAATTTTTTTTATTTGTTTCAAATAAAATTGTCATTTTGTATCCATCACATCTATCGTGTTCTTTGTATCTATATAAGAACCCTTGCTCTCTCTTCCTTTAGTTTAACACACTTTCTCATTGCCTTTTATTTTGTGATAGTTTTTTTTTTTTGCAAAAATTGACTAATACGATGAACATTCTATCCTCTTCACCTAATGTCACTATTATATATTAACACTGCAATCCAGAACATGTCCATAAAGCTATATGTAACAACAAAAACACACACATGTTCTAGAATAAAGTTTTCATTTCACACCATCCTCCATTATTTACATCTATGTTATTATGTTTTCACTCAAATTCTCATGAAGCATGAAGGGTTCTGTTATTATGCGGCTGATACAAAAGCACACATCTAACCGGTCCAGATGATCCTGCTCCTCTCTCCGCATGGCGCCAGCAGTCATTGAGCAAGGCGAATCTAAAGCGACAACTGTATGTGTCAAGCCATCCTAAGGTGCAGAAGCTGACCATGCTCCTGTCCAAGTTGTTGATACTGCAGCCCATTCCTTTCCAAGTCATGGACTCTGCACCCTTCAGAGAACTAATGGCTTGTGTTGATCCGAGGTGGAGAGTTCCAAGCTGAAATTTCTTTTCCAAAAAAGCAGTACCAGCCCTTCACAAATATGTAGAACAGAAGGTGGGCAAGTCCATGAGCTTATCGGTTTCATCCAAGGTGGTTCGCCAGGATTTCAACATACCAATGCCTTATGCATCAGATTAGATCAGCAATGACGCCTCCCCAAACGTTGAGAAATGAGTCTGGATTCTAACTACCGGCCTCAGCCACAATTCTGATGCTGCCACCCGCCTGATGCCACATATCTACTTAAAGTTGCTCCTTCTGCCTCCCACCATCTTTACCAGGGACTGGAATTGTCACCCACCTTCTCACTCTATCAATGTACCACAATCTGACCTCCTGCTGCTGGAACCTCCACGCTCATTCATTGTGCCACTCTGTGGCCTACCATGTTGCTGCCACCTCCAGAATTTGTCATTGTGTCACTCTCTGACCTCCTGCTGCTGCCACTGCCACCTCCACGCTCTAACATTGTGCCATACTGTGGCCTACCATGTTGCTGCCACCTCCATAATTTATCAATGTGCCACTCTGAAGCCTACTCATGCTGCTGCCAACTGACCGCTGTCTCCCTGGAACACCCTGTGATTTCCATAATGCTGTTTTCACCCTCCGCCACTCTATGACGTTGCCACTATGTTTGGTTTTCCCCTTCATTTCATCTGTCAGAAGGAATCAAAAGCTTCAGGATTGAAAGCCAAAAGCAGGAGTGTATACATAACAAAGAGGACATGCAAATATTGCATTTACTGATCATCTCTGTTCTGGATCCACTCCTGTTTGTTTTTGGCTTTAGCAATACTGATGAATTAATGACTGATTGAAAGCGGACCCTGATTGATGAAAAGAAGGGAAAAATGATCAGTGACGTCGGTGCAAAATTACTGCCGACACCCTCTGCACTCTTTTGGGGGGTTTCTACCCTCCGCCACTCTATGACGTTGCCACTATGTTTGGTTTTCCCCTTCATTTCATCTGTCAGAAGGAATCAAAAGCTTCAGGATTGAAAGCCAAAAGCAGGAGTGTATACATAACAAAGAGGACATGCAAATATTGCATTTACTGATCATCTCTGTTCTGGATCCACTCCTGTTTGTTTTTGGCTTTAGCAATACTGATGAATTAATGACTGATTGAAAGCGGACCCTGATTGATGAAAAGAAGGGAAAAATGATCAGTGACGTCGGTACAAAATTACTGCCGACATCCTCTGCACTCTTTTGGGGGGTTTCTACATGTATCCTGTTTAACAGAACAGGTTCTGTCGTCATCTATGGAATCATCTGATATCAGTGTAAAAGAGTGCACTCTTTGATGTTATAGTGGGTTCTTGGCCCTCAGCTCAGTCCTTTCAAGCTGGAATAGACGTTATCTTGTCAGGCTGTGTTCCAGCTTCACTTATTTGGTGAAGTTGGCCTCTGTAAGTGCCCATGGAATTGAAGAGTGAAGCGATTCTAAGAGGGGCGGCTGCCATGTCCGTGTCATACTAAAACACACTCCCTATGAATTTTTGACCATGGCACAATGTTCTACAACACCCTACAGACTCTCTGCAGACAGGAAATACCTGTTTTTTGATGTGATTCATCAGGATTCGATTTGGGTCAAATCAAATGTTTTTTCTTTATGACCAGCTAACCCAAAGGGCCCTTATATGGTAAAGGTTAACTCTTGCCATATGGATGTGGTAGGGGTTGTTTCCTTCCATAGGTTTTCATCTCTATAAATACATGATAATATCAATGGCTTGTGATCTTATAAATGAAACACATGATTAATGATTAAATAAGCAGCACTGACCCGCCTGAATCTAGCTCTCAAGTGTGACAGGTGGCGTCCGTCTAAGATGTACAGGTGAAGATTGGTCCGGCACGGCAGAAACGGTGGCAGCACAGTAAGGGTGAGGCCAACTGCCTTTGTCATCTAGTGGCAGTAGTATGTTGATCAAACAACCCAAAAGGTTGTGGATTGAATTGACTAGGTTCTCCCATTCCTCAAATATAACTCTGAATACTAGGTAGTCTGGGCCCTAAGCGCCACTATACGCGAGGATGAAGTGTTTTGAGGACCAGGCAGCAGCTGCTGGTGCAGTGAAGAGGGCGGTGCAACATCCAATGCTTCGTGCCAGTGCAGTAGGCAGGACTGGCATACGGACCCGTTGAGCGCAGATCGCAGTAGACCGGAATGCGAATTGATGATGATGAGCAGATTCCGGCACTTTGGAGCAGGGTGTAGCAAGGGATTTATCATCATCAGAGGGTTAGGCAGCAGGATGCGAACGGGAAGTCATAACAACGGAAGCGGTGGTAAAATCCCGATCGTAGTCCAAGTAACCAGTGGCACAGGGGCGCTCAGCAAGAAGCAGCTGAGGCTTACTGAGAGTAGTCACTCAGTGCAGAGTGTTGGCCGTGTACACGTAGTAAAATAGCCATCTCGGCGGTGTGGAAACAGAGGAGCCGAGTAATGCGTAGTGTATTATGTCATATGTCTTGGCGGGCAGCCAAGACAACCAAAGAAGAAATGTTAGGGACTGCAAGTAGCGTCAGGATTCCGCACTTAGACCTGTTTGCGCCCTCCACAAGCCCGCGACCATATGCTTCAAGTCACAGACAACTCGGGCTGAGGGAGCTGTTTTTGTCGTGTACCATACATTTGACGGTCCAGAATGTGATCCTGCTCCTCTCTCCGCATGGCGACCGCAGTCATTGAGCACAGCAATTTTAAGCGACAACTGTATGTGTCAAGCCCATCCTGTTATGGTCGCAGATAGGAGCTGACCCATGCTCATGTCACAAGGTGGGATACTGCAGCCAATCCTTCACATAGTCATTGGACGTATCTGAAACCTTCAGATTGAACATAAGGCTCCACTTGCATGTGCCGATCCGAGGTGGAGAGGTACCAAGCTGAATTTCTTTTCCAAAAGCAGTATAGTACCAGTTGGCCCTTACAAATATGTAAATCAGGGAAGTGTTGGGCAAGTCGATGAGATTATCGGTTTAATGCCAGGTGGTTCGCCAGGGATATTTCAATCCATACCCAATGCCTTATGCATCATGATTAGATCAGCAATGACGCTCCCCAAACGTTGAGAAATATGAAGTTGGATTCTAACTACCTGCATCAGCCACAATTCTGATGAGGCCAGACCGCCGATTGGCGCCATACTATCTACTTAAAGTGCTTCCTTCATGCTCTCGACACATCTTTTACAGGGACTGGAATGTCACCCATAATCTATCAAATCGTCAATGTACCACATACCTCTGACTCCGCGGCGAGAACCTCCACGCTCATTCATTTGCCACTCTGTGGCCCACTACCATGTTTGCTGCCACTCCAGAATTTGTCATTTTGCCACGCTCTTGACCTCATGCTGCTGCCATGCCAACCTCAACGCTATAACATTGTGCCATACTGTGGCCTTACCATGTTGCTGCCACTCCATAATTTATCAACTGTGCCACTCTGAAGCCTACTACATGCTGCTGCCAAATGACCGCTTGTCTCCCTGGAATCCCCCATATCAGCTGTGATACGCGTCCCATAATGTGTTTTTCACCCTTCCGCCCACTCTTGACGTTGCAATCTTATGTTTGTTTCCCCGTTCCATTAATGCACTTGTACACAGACCGAATAGAAAAGCTTCAGGATTGGAAAGCCCAAAAGCATTAGGGGAGTGTAACCGAACAAAGAGGACATGCAACTATCGCATTTACTGGTCACTCTTTTGGGATAACGCTGGTGTTTTTGGCTTTACTTTAGGGCACATACTTGCTGAAGTAAGACTGATTGAAAGCGGGACCCCTGTGATTTTGATGAAAGAAGGGAAAAATGATCAGTGACTCGGTGCAAAATTACTGCCGACACCCTCTGCAACTTTTGGGGGGTTTCTAACATGTGATCGGTTTAAACAGAAAGGTTCTGTCGTCATCTTATGGAATACTGAATCAGTGTAAAGAGCTGCGAACTATTTGATGTATAGGGGACATTAGGCCCTCCGCCTCAGTCCTTCAAGCTGGAATAGACGTATCTTGTCAGGCTGTTAAAGCTCACTTTTTTCTTATTTGGTGAAGTTGGTCTCTGTAGTGGGGCCCATGGGAATGAAGTAAGTGTGAACGCATCTTGTGAGGATCTTAGAGGTGGCGAGCTGCTTATATCGGTTCCGTTGTCATATAAAAACAACATTGTTTGACGACCAAACCAGCGCTCCCTTATGAATGTTTGTACCATGTCACAACGTTTGTTCTACAAACACCCTAAGAATCTCTGACCAGCCAGGAAATACCTGTTTTTTCACTTGTGATTCATCTGATTCAGGATTTGGGTCCCTTATATGGTAAAGGTTTACTCTTGCCATATGGATGTGGTAGGGGTTGTTTCCTTCCATAGGTTTTTTAGGTATATGTCAAGAATGTACATTCAACTCCAGTGCTGCCCATTTATTGTCCTGATCTTTCACCCAATCTATATGAATAGTATTTTAAAATTTGTATATTATTTAACAGTCTTCAATAAAGTGTGACCATTCTCGTATATATATTCTATGGCTTTGGAGCATTATGCGGCGTATACACCTTTTTTTTGCAACTATGTTCATGGCTGCTGCATACTCTTTCTTTATTATTTACAACTATTGATGATGATTGCTGTAACTATATATCTGTTTTTTTAAATACTAACATTTAGAGTATTCACATTAACTATGAAACAATAAGGCTGGCATCTATATTGGATGTGCTTGCGCATTCTCGCTTATCAGTAAGCGTTTTCACCACTGTCATGTCTCATTTGCGTGATACTGGCTCACAGCCAGCGCATTGTGTGAGTTCAGTCATAATGTTTTTTTGTTCCAATCATGTAATCCTATTCACGAGACAAGATTCTAAGCACTTGATTTCCACACCATGACGGTTTGATTCCACAAGCTCAGTAATGGCATCCATCTCTGCTGGTAATTATTACATGATTAGCTCTGGTTGTGTTATTGGAGAGCCACTTAACATAGATGGGAAGTTGCCTAAATTTTTGACCTTACACCTGAGGAGGGCCAGTAACTTCCGTTGACACATATGGTGGCGGCGTCAACACCTTTTCACTCCCCTCTCTATGCCATGACCCTCCATGACTTTTCCATGGGGGGTATGTAACTGGTTTTGCTAGCCTGGCGTATACATGTACTTAAAATTGTGCAGGTTGTCGGGTACACATGCCACCAGAAATACCGTATAGTCGGCGTATAAAGACGGCACCTGGGTTATTAAGAGACCCCCTACTTTCCTGTTTAAAAGATAGAGTTTAGATATATTCGCCGTTATAAGACTACCCCTTTTCCAATGCATAAAAAAACACCGGTTAAAAATTAAAAAAAAACAGATTTTTTGAATTTACATGAACATAAGGCATACAACAAAAACCACATTACCATCGTCCATTTTACTGTAACATGTGTTACCATGGTACCTTAAATTTTTTATTTTTTACATATTCATGACCATGTAAGCGGGGAAAAAAAATTCCAAATGCAATGAATGAAAATGGTTTGATTTGAAAAACGCATTTTTTGCGCCATTTTCTTGTGGGCTTGGATATTTCGTCTTTCAACGTGAGCGCCCAGAAATTGACAGTCTACTTTATCTGTCGGGTCCGCGATACGAGTATATACGAGGTCTGCAAGATACCCCCCCAAATTGTTTGCGGTATATATAACACGGCTTTTCATACAATACCAGCAAATCCATGCGATCAAACCTCCTGCCTACAAGTAAGCGTTTTCACCACTGTCATGTCTCATTTGCGTGATACTGGCTCACAGCGCATGTGTGAGTTTCAGCCATAATGTTTACTTTTGTTCCAATCATGTGACTATTCACCCGATTCGGTGATTTCCACACATGCACGGTTTGATTCCACACGCTTCAGTAATGGCATCCATACTTTCTTGCAGGTAATTATTACATGATTAGCTCTGGTTGTGTTCTTGGAGAGCCACTATACATAGATGGGAGGTGCCTAACTTTTTGCCACTTACCCCTGAGGAAGTCACCTTCCGCTGACAATATGTGTGGTGTCCACCTTCCTCCCCCTCTCTATGCCCATGCCTCCATGACTTTTCCATGTGGCTGTACGGTGCTAGCCTGGGTATAGTATTAATTGTGCATGTTGTCGGTACACATGCACCAGGAAATATATACTTCTATAACCTTTGCATTTTCCTCATAGGGCAGGCATGTTTTTGGTTCACTATTTAGCACTCATTCATTGTATGATTTTCATTAGATGTTGCAGATAGAGACATGGAGTAGAGGGTCCATCATTGGCCCTCGGTAGCCATGTACACCCTACTGGTGCCTTTTTAAGTGTTTATATATGATTGCTCGTCCTGTTCTTTAACTGTGTGTTGTATTCATTAACCAAAAAAGTTTAATTATTTTGCCAGTCCAGTGCATGCATCCCCCTGTTCTTTGTCTTTCCACGTCTTTTCACTTATTGTTACAATGAGCAGAACATGTCTCACCCTGCTCTGTCAGTTGAAACACACCTTTGAATTGTGAACACATCACGAGGGCTCTGGAACCAGGTGGAAACACCCCACAGAGTCACCTTGTTCATAAGTTTATTTTTAAATAAAGGGTTTATTTTGTTTTTTTATAGAAGGAGAGACAGGATGCCTATGGGGGGATAACAAATGAAAGAGGCTACACAGATGGTGCCGGTTGTGAGGAAGTTGCGTCCCATTGCTGAAAATTTGTAGCTATTTGTGGTTACAGTTTTTTGTAGATACAAGGAACGCCATTTAAATCTCAAAATATGGTTCATAAGTACATGACTTTGACATTTTACCATGTGTAAAGAAATTTTACACTTTCTATTCATTTAAACACAGGTATGAAAGACGCTGTAAGCTGAAACCAGAAAGATTTAAGTGAAAAGATTTTGCATACAACCTTTGCACAGAAAACTTCTTCTGAGAGAAGCTGCTTTATATAGCCCACCGATAAAGGAAAGCTACCTGAAGCAGAAAGGAAAGTTTTCACATTCTTTTAGGGTCTGCCAGGATAACTCTGTACTTGGACGCATTCATCTTTCCTTCAATTGCAACCAGTCATCCTGTCTTTGCAGCTGATAACCCCCCCCCCCCTCCCCTGATAGCACTTTGTAGGACTTTCTCCCATTTTCCTTCTGCATCTCTGGAGCTAAGCCACAGTGATCTTGGGATTCTTCTTTACCTATCTCACTAAGGCCCTTCTCCCACAATTGGCCTAAAATCCCATTCAAAGATTATGGAGGCCACTTTTGTAACCTTGGCCAGATATGCACCTTGCCACAAATCTGTCTCTGAGCTCCTTGGGCAGTTCCTTAGACCTTATGATTTCCATGTGCTCTGACATGCACTGTTAGCTGTAAAGTCTTATACAGACAGGTGTGCCTTTCATAATCTGGCCCAAACTGTTTAATTAAACATCCATCTCAAGAAGGATCAGAGGGAGATGGACAGCATAGGAGTTAAAGAGAACCTGTAATGAGAAACTGGCCTAATAAACTACTACCAGTATGTTGTATATCAGCTTACAAATCATGTTTCTTTCCTTGTCCAGCATGGTTCCATCCCCCAGAAAATCATCTTTGAAGAGAAATGTAAATTGGTAGTATAAAGTCAAGCAGGCAGAGAGTTTAACACTGAAGCCAAGCTCTCCCTGCCTATGAACACCTTCTCCCATGACTTACATCATGTACCAGACTTGAGGAGATCTGGTTAGCATGGATAGCATTGTCTATGGATGCAGGACAATCAATTACAGTGAAGTGGGCTTTCTGAGATAGGGAAAGCTTAAATTCAGTGCTTACCTCTCCACCTCCCTGGCTTTATACAACCAACTTACACCTCACTTCAAAGTTGATTATCTAGATGATGCCACCTGCCTTGGCCTTGGCTGTCTTAGGAAATGCCGCCATACGCTGGACGAACAACAACATGAGGATTGTTCCAGGCAATGTGTGTACCACGGTTGTGGAGAAAGCATAGCTGTTCGGTAATAAATTTATGTACTATGAAGACACAATATCTGCGTGTGATACGAGGCCATGTGTAGCAAGTGTGGGGCTTTTCTTGGTGCGGGAGGCAACAGGACGGCTCTTTACTTTGACCTGCTTCAAGTCACCTTCAGTTGTTCTCACTCAAACATAGGTATAACAATAAGTTAAGGAGTTGTCCCGTGTGAAGGACATTCCAGCAAAATAAGACAGTGCTGATAAACCAATCACAGGGGCAGCGTCTTGGGCTAGTCTGTATACTACTTTGGGTAAAGCAGGCCTGGTGCTAGCTGTATAATACTACTAGCTGGGCATAGGCGTGGTCTGGCTGTAATAATCAGAGAGGTCTGGGCTGGCTTTATACTAGAGGGGCTTGCTGGCTGGCTGTATACTAGAGGGGCTGGGCTGGCTGTATACTAGAGGGGGTGGGCCGGGCTGTATTAATGGGGCATGCTTGGCTGTATACTAATGGGGCAGGGCTGGCTAACAATAAACATGGGCAGGCTGGCTGTATAATAACTGGGGTCGGCTGCTGGTACTACTACTGGGGGCTGGCTAGCTATATATACGACTGGGGGCTTGCTACTGATTTATATACGAACGTACGGGGGGGCTGCTGGCGATATACTGTGGTAGGCTGTGCCATAATACGATTTCCCACCCCCTCTGGCTTTATACGTGGAGTCCAGATAGGTTTTCTTTGCCCTTCCAGTGTTTGGGGGTAATAAGGTAGGGGTCCATTCCCTGCGGAGACTACTCGGGTCAGCTGGAGAGACAATAACTCGAGAAGTTATAGACGGTAAAGACGAGGAGAGACTAGGCGGTTAAACCAAATGCTGGGGTAACGTGGCACTGGCCTGTGAGCTTTGAAAAATTCAGGCCAAACCGCCATGTGGGTACAGGTGCCCGCTAGGGTTTCCGTTTGCGGCATTATTTTGTTGAATTATACCCAGTGTGTGTATATAACGCAAGATGCCTTAGTGAATTGTCACAGTTTTTTTGTCTATATGTCCTTCTAAATACCGGAGGATAGGCCTTGTTGTTTTTTTTATCATATTACTTGTTATATTGATATATATAAAACTGTAACCCTAGACGATTGGCGCGTAACTGCAAACCTGGATTCCTTTCGCTGGCAGAATTTATTCAAGCGGTTTTAGGCACTGTTGCTGCTGAAAACCCCAATGTAATTGGGGGGAAATTTAAGTATCCCGTTAGTAATATTCACACTTAATCTGCTCGCCTTGTTTGCCCGCACCTTACCCCGTAACCGTAGCGGCAAAGCAAGCTTCCACAATCGGAGCGGGCAACGTAGCGGGCAACCGGCCACCATAACGTACGGGCAACGCAACGCCAGGCGCACACGGCGCCGATTCCGTTAAGATATACAAGGTCCTATCTTTTTTTCCCGGTCGGCACGGTACGTCCCCCCGCACGGTGCGCCCGTCCCGCTCCCGTAGGGTCCGTGCGCCCCTAGACGAGTTGGGGGACGTATATCATCCGGCGTATATATCCTGCGCCGTATATACGTCCCCCACACGTTCCGTCGTGAATCGGACCTAACACAAATCTCCCCCTCTGAAGCTGCCAGATATCTAACTCAGCTCCCGGCCTCCTGAGGTATCTGGCGGCCAGACTGCTTGGCGTACAATTCACAGCTACGAGAAGCCGTCGGTGTAATGGTCAAGTGCCCTTCCTAGCGATGGAAACAACATGAAGACAAATATAGGACATACAACCACCAAACAGAAGTCCAACAAGATCAGTAAAGAACCAAAAGGAAAATGCGTACAAAATTGATACACAAACGATTGCCAGCAAATAGGCCAAATGGTCAAAGAATTCAAGGATACAGAACTCAGAGGATTGCTTCAAGTTCAAAATTAGA
Organism: Engystomops pustulosus; assembly: GCA_019512145.1. Classification (NCBI taxonomy): domain Eukaryota; kingdom Metazoa; phylum Chordata; class Amphibia; order Anura; family Leptodactylidae; genus Engystomops; species Engystomops pustulosus. The sequence goes on from CM033647.1 coordinate 106,419,303, forward strand.
CAGATGGGTGTGGTGGAAATCAATCAAGTCTGTTACGGTTACCAGTGGTCAACTAGTAAGACAGAATTACAAAGCAACTTATCAGTGCACCCTGCGCCTTCATTTGGACAGTATGGCCCAGGAAAAACCCATCTGTCAACAGATTTTTACACAATTACTTTTACAAATCGTTTTGTTTTTTTATATTTAATTATATTAAATCAGTATTCGTGGGATACCTTCTCTTATGAACTATTCTTATAAAATTTTGCATATGTATTAATTTAATATCTATATTCATATTATAGACTGCTGGTGGTTAAATTACAACCTCTCTGTCCCTGGGTGGACCCCTGGTGGCTCTGGAAGCTTGACTTAAGTCCCCAGGCGGCAATGATCCCTTAGGTGTCTGTAATGAGCTTTATTGAAAATTCTTTTTTCCCAGATGACAAACAGCACAAACTTTCAACATCACATTGTCACAGACCAAAAATTTTATTCTAGTTGCAATTTTAATAATTATCAGTCCTGGTTCTGTCCTTACTACACTTCACTTAAGACAAGCCTCAAAGAACCTACCTTGTAGTTTTTTTTTGCTCATTAATGGTCCTTCTTGCAGTCCCATACAACAATGAGGCATGAGCGGTACACTCAATATGCGGTTTAAACACATGCATGTCAAAACGCACATGGACAGCTCAAAGAATGTGTGGACACTTCATATTCCAAGGAACTTATCAGCAAGAAATAGACCTAATAATGTGGGGCAAATCACTTATACACAAGTATATACGGTAAGTGTAAGTAGCTATGTTAACATTTTCACAGCTTCTTATACTTCCTAACCAGCCAAACACAAATATAAAATTCATGCGTTTCTGCAATGTGAAACAGTAATGTAAAAATGCAATGTAAATGCCACCTGTGAATGCAGCCTTAAAGTATGTCAATTAATTCCTAATTAACATGTTAAAACATGTTAGAAAAAAAAAAATACAGGTCTCTACTGAATGTCTTAGATGTGATTTTTCTATTGCCCTCCATATGCTTGTTATTTATAATTTAATATCGGAGTACTATATATATATATATATATATATATATATGTGTGTGTGTAACCTACCTCATGGTTTATATGTGCCAATATTGTGGATATACACTCTTTAATTGATTGTGGTCCATTATTTGTTGTCCTGTTTAAATTTGTTTTTGTCTATGTATCAATAAAGATTTACATTTATGACTTATAAGCCTTTTTCCTAATCAAGTTTTTGTGATATTTAATTCATATTGAAGGTATATTTTGTGTATTTTCCTATACCATTCTGTTTTGTAATTTTTGTACATGTCCCACATAGAGTACAAACAATGGTAATAATAATACAAACAGCATGTCTACAGAGCATCATGGGCTGAGCCTTCTCCGTTGCCGGTAAGTCTATGCTGATTTTGAAATTGTTTTCTCGTGACACATTGTACTTCATGTTAGTTAAAAAATTTTGGTGGTATGTTTTGCATTTATTTATGAGAAAATCAGATATTTGGTGAAGGTAGACATACGGTCAATGTGTTATTTTTTAGTTTTTTTGGGTTATGACTCACGTGGGAAAAAGTTTTAGTAGAAACATTTTGGAATATCGAAAAATTGCAAATTTTTCCAAATTAATTTTCACATATTTTGGGGGTCGTACACCGTACACTAAAAGTACTATAATATTTTTACTCTATAGATCACTACGATTACGGTGATACCTTTTATATAGGTTTTTATATATTTTACAATTTTACAGGAAAATATACCGTATTTTTCGGCCTATAAGGCGCACTGGAGTATATGCCTGCTAAGACATCTAGGTTCATATATAAGGCGCACTGGAGTATAAGGCGCAGGATCAAATGCAGTACCTAAAAATGACCAGCAGGTGGCAGACCTGTGCACAGTTTAGAGGTATGGGCTGCTGGGGGTTAATGCAGGGTGATGCAGCAGGGGTTAAGCGGACTCCCTCTGCCCCTTCTCCCTTCCTCCTCAGCCAGGGTGTTATTCCTGTGGGGTTCCCTGTGGCTCCTTCTCTTTCCCCTGGGCGCAAGGTATGGGGGATTGTTTACTGATGATGATGATTGCCTCGTGGTCGGCACTATGGCAGCTCCGGTCTCTCCATGCTAGGGGAGGGCAGGATGGGGGCACTTCAGGAGCTAGGGACCCTGTATACTGTGTGGGAAGGTGCAGGAAATTTCTGGGGATGGAGCTATTAAACACTGGTAAATGTACAGTAAATCTTGTCTGTAGTACATTTCTGTATAAGTTAATATATAAGGCGCACTGGCCATAAGGCCGAAAAATACGGTAAAGAAAATCTCATTTGTTTTTGCATCGCCATCTTTT
>CM033647.1:106427079-106439961 GCA_019512145.1 Engystomops pustulosus
GTCTCTGTTAGTATATACAGGCTGGCGCTGCACTGTTGGTCTATGTTAGTATATACAAGCTGGCGGTGCACTGTTGGTCTCTGTTAGTGTATAGAGGCTGGCGCTGTCCTGTTGGTCTATGTTAGTATATACAGGCTGGCGGTGCACTGTTGGTCTATGTTAGTATATACAGGCTGGCGCTGCACTGTTGGTCTATGTTAGTATATAGAGTCTGGCGGTGCCCTGTTGGTCTATGTTAGTGTATAGAGGCTAGCTCTGAACTGTTTGTCTCTGTTAGTATATGCAGGCTGGCGCTGCCCTGTTGGTCTATGTCACTTTGTAGAGGCTGGTGGTGCCCTCTTGGTCTCTGTGTACAAACAGACAGTGGCAGTCATGGACTGTGTAGCAGATGATTTTCAGTGATTAGAGATGTGTGCAAATAATTAACATATACAGCGGCTATAAGTCATTTACTTACCCCTGACGCAAACCGACATAACAGTATGTCAGGAGGGCTCACGGGCATACATACATACATACCAGCATATTGCAGGAAACACTACCGTTAACACCCATGATCCTGTACCCACCATGGCTCCGCTCTCCTGAAAGAGCTGCAATGCTCTGTGCTGGCGTGCATATCTACGTCAGGTCTGACTTGGTGTAGAATTGCACCTTAGCCTGCGCCTTTGCGGGTGCAGGCTATAGGTAGTGCGCAGGTGAGGGTCTGGAACACATCGCCTTGGCTCACTGTACGGCCTTTTACCATAAAAGTGATATAAAACATATAAACAATAAAAATCCTAAACATTATAGACTTCGTATACTTAAACCTATGCAGAGTGCACAAACATATCATTACTGCTGCCTGCGGACCAACTGCGGCTTGTGTGCAGATACAATGGGGCTATTTACTTACCCGGTCCATTCGCGTTCCAGCGGCGGCTTCTCCGACGAGTGTTCGGGTCTTCCTCCATACATTCAAGAGTTTTTAAATCTCATCAGTAAGTGAATGACCTACTAAAATGAAGTATTTGTAAAGTGCATCTCATGTCGAAGAAAATAAGCCCTTATATGTCCAAATTGCCAAAAAAAATAAAGATTGAATAGCCAATAAAAAGTGCCAATGCATAATCTGTTCTGAATGGCGCAGCTTCCCTTCGATGCCCTGGCGTGTAACCATTCAGCAGTTTATCACCACATAAGGGGTATTGTTATACTCGGGAGGGATTTAGTATCAAACTTTGTGGAGCATTTTGGTATTTTATCCACTGAAAATATGTAATTTTTTTGAAAAACGCCTTCAATTAGCCAAAGAAATTTAAATTTCAAATTGCACACAATTTTGTTTTAACCCCTGTAAAACAATTAAAGGGTTAACAGACTTCATAAAAGTTGTTTTACACATGTTAAGGGGTGTTTTTCTATAATGGGGTAATTTATGGGGTTTTACTACCAGCCAGCCCCCAGAAGTAAACACAGCCAGCCTGACCCATGTAGTATACAGCTAGCCTCGCCCATGTAGGATAGTCAGAGCCAGCCTGCCCCATGTAGTTACAGGACACGCCTGCCCCATGTTACTAGACAGCCACGGCCAGCGCCGCTAGTATTAGAAAAGCCAGCCGCCTCTAGTCTTACAGTGCCCGGCCCAGCCCACTCTCGTATACAGCCAGCCCAGCGCCCCCTCTAGTATACACAGCGCGAGCCCCGCCCTCTGGATACAGCCCGCCAGCCTCTGACCATAGTAACAGCTAGCCAGCCTGACCACTGTGGTTACAGCCAGCCCAAAACTGGCCCCCGCGGTATACTAAGCCAGCCCAGGCCTGCACCCGCTAGTAACAGCCAGCCCGCCTGCTCCCAGTGTTAACAGACAGCCAGCCTGCCCCAGTAGTATACAGCCAGCCCAGCCTGCCCCCTGTGGTATAGCCAGCAAGCCCAGGCGGGCCCCGTGTAGTAGAAGCCAGCCTAAGGCCTGCCCCCAGTACGTAAACAGGCAGCCCAGCATGCCTCCAGTGTATACAGCGGCCAGCCTACCACACGTAGTCAAGAAGCCCAAGCTCAGATGTCCGCCAGTAGTATACATGGCCAGCCAAGGCTTGCCCCCCATAGTATACAGCAGCCCAGCATGCCCCCCATAGTATACAGCCAGCTCCCCCCTGTCCAGCTAGGCTCGCGTCTTATTTCGTTTTGCTGTCCGGGCTTATGACCCTCACGCTCCGTGCGGATATATCCGCCACAGAGCTATGAAGGGTGTATGAAGAGGGCTCAAAGCGGAACCGGATCACGGGTGTGTAAACCTGTTGTTTTGCACGCGGCGCAAAGTCGCGGTGGCTTGGACGCATGGGCCGGACGCAGGCGCGTGCCTTAGCAATCGTTCAGCCTCCAGATTGTCACTGTCCCCCCAATACTAGGGTATCTGGGGTCGGCGGGATTGGTGCAGTAGACGCCTGGGTCTGTTGACACGGAGGGCTGAATGGGTTCTGAATTGCCAGTGAGCTCATTGTAATGTATAGTGTGCAGAAATGACCATATACTGCTACTATGGACAGTGGCTAATTGCCGGCTATATAGATCATGAACAATAATGCCATGAGGGTTCACGGGTACCCTCGATGCGTTCCGACCTTAGTGAAAAACGCAGAAAAAAAGTTGAAAAAAATGCTAAGACGAAATAATAACGAATACTAAAACAGTTCAACTCACCCCCTTTCCCTCGAACTAGTTATCCAACACCATAATAAACAGTAAAAATCACAAAGCAACAGACATTAGGTATGCCAGTCACAAAATGCCCGATATATCAAAATATAAAACGGTAACCCCGAGCCGACCAAAAAATGGTGCCAAAATGTCCGAAAACGACGATTTTACAACCAAAAGTCGCATTCCTCAAAAAGGAGCGAACGTGAAAACGTCAGCTCATTCTCAAACAACTGCACTCAGCACAGCCTGTACCACAAAGTATGAAAAGGTATTAGCGTTAGAATATGGCAAAAATGTTTCTTTTTGTACACATTTTGTCGTTTAAGTTTTGGAAAATGTATTTAAAAAACCATTTGGTCATCTAGAATTGTAAAACATATATTAAAATTTGGGATCACCGCAATACTACCGAACCAAAGAATAAATAGAGGTGTTATATGGGGCGCCACAGTTGCACGTGCGGAACAGCCCAAGCACAAGAAACGTAGGACAATGCGAGCATCGCCGGGAAAATATGGATTTCTTTTTCCTTCGCACATTTTCCACATGTTCTGGGTAATCTCTTTTGATGGCTTCCCGGTATATGGCCAATGAAGAATACCTAAATAACGGGTGAGGTTTTTCAGCACATTTTTTGTGCTGAAAAACTTGGCTTATACACAAGTATATAAAGGTTAAGGTGTAAGAGCTATGTTCAAGCACATTTTCCACAGCTCTGATCTACTTCCGCTACAGCCAAACACAACATAATTAACACAATTCATGCGTTTCGCAATGGAAACCGTATGTAAAAAGCCAATGTAAATGCCCCTGTGAATGCCGCCTTAAAGTATGCATTAATTTCCTATTAACATGTTAAAACATGTTAGAAAAAAAAAATAAAAAAAAAAATGCAGGCACATGTCGGCGCCGGGGAGAGGAGGAGGTGGTGAGCGCTGAAAAGAGAAACATGGTGCACAGCGCCGTATTCAGGGGAAACATGTCCTATCTTTTCCCCAGGTATGGAACAGATGTGTGGCACCGTACTGCTCCGTACAGTGCCGTGCGCTAATTGTCGAATATGGCGGACTTATATGCAACGTATATATGTCGGCTGTATATACGCCCCCCCCCCCAAGTTGGTGTGCTGAGGCCTTCATCTGAAATGCCCTGGACCCAGGTAAAGATTTGCACTAAAAGATGCAGTTACCGTTGGATTCGTTTTTCCACAACAACAGTCCCCTTGATTAAAATCGCCTTAGAGAAACACATGTTGGGGTGTATACTGGGTGTGATCCCTTCTTTGATACAACATTTGGTCTTTTTACGTTATGGAAATACAGGTCTCTACTGAAGTGCTTTCAGATGGGATTTTCTATTACCCTCCATTATGCTTGTTCGAGTTATAATTTTAATATCGGGGTAAGACGTATAGATGTATATAAATATATATATATGGTGTGTGCAACCTTAGCGTCTGGGTTTATAGTGCCCAATATTGTGGAATACATCTTTAATTGATGTGGTCATATTGTTTCCTGTTTAATTCGTTTCGGTATATGTATCAATAAAAGATTTACAATTCATGACTTAGTAAGCACCTTTCGCTATCCAGCGAAGTTTTTGTGATAATTTAATCATATGAAGGTATATTGTGTGGTCTGCTCATATCCCATTTGTTTTGTAATTTTTGGTAATGGTCCACGCATATGAGCTTACAAACAATGGTAATAAATTAATTACAAACAGAAGTCTACAGAGAATCAATGGGCTGAGTCCTTCTCGTGCCGGTAGCTATGCTGATTTTGCAAATTGTTTCTCGGTGACACATGTACTTATGTTAGTAAAAGAATTTTGGTGGTATGTTTGCATTTCTTTATGCGAAAAATTCAGAATTTGGTGAAAATTTGGAATAACTACCATGACAGAATGTCGTAACTTATGCCTCGTGGGTTTTTATACATTACTATTGTGTGTAGATGTTATGGGCCTTTGAACGTAAGGGCAATTTTTCATTTTCAGTAAAAAAAGCAAATTTGCTATTAAGGGTGGGACCTGCTCGGTTTGAAGTCCAGTGACGGTGAAATTAAAAGTAAAGCCCCCATAAATTACCTCCATTAGAAGAAACTTACACCTCAACGATACGTGAAAAACACCTTTTATGACGTTTCTTACCCTTTAATTGGTTTACAGGGGTTAAACAAAATCGGATAATTTAAAATTAAGAGTTTTGAGGGCTAAAAAATTAATATGTTATACATAAAAGGAAAAACTTCCTAAGTGATAAATTAATACAAACGCTCCAAGCAAAATTTGCATCCCAATCCTCCCATGTATATAATCCATAGCTATGTAGGTGGTAACCTGTTGTACAGGCAACGTACGGCCAGGAGCATCGAAGGGAAGGTCAGAATGCAGTGATGCATGTCACTTTATTAAATGGCTATACAATCTTGCTTGTTTTTGCCAATTTGGCACATTATAAGGGCCTATTTTTTGCGAACATGAGTATGCACTTTACAACTACTTCATTTAGTGGGTCATTTAGCTTATGAGGAGATTTTATTAACTTTAATGTATGGAGGAAAAGAAATTGTCCATTTTGGTTTTTTTTTTGTATATGTTGGGGGTGGAAACCGTAGACCTAAAACGCTACTATATATTTTTACCTTATAGATCACTACGATTACGGTGAACCTTTTTATATAGGTGTCAGTATATATTACAATTTTAAGGAAAATATACCCGTATTGTCGGCCTAAGGCGGCACTGGAGTATATGATGCTAAGACATCTGGTTCATATCTAAGCGCACTGGAGATATTAAGGCGCAGGATCAAAGCCGTACCCTTAAAAATGACCAGCAGGTGAGGACCTGTGCACAGTCTAGAGGTATGGCTGATGGGGGTTAAATGCAGGGGGTCGCAGTCAGAGGGTAAGCCGGCACTCCCTTGGCCCTTCTCCTTCCTCCTCAGGCCGGGTGTTACAGAGCCCTGCGGCGGTTCCTGTGGCTCTTCTCTTTCCCCTGGGCAGTAGGGGGGATTGTTTACTGATGATGTGATTGCCTCGTGGTCGGCACTATGGCAGCTCGGTCTCTCCAGGGCTAGGGGAGGGCAGGGATGGGGGCACTTCAGGAGCTGGGACCTGTATACTTTGTTGGAAGGTGAGGAAAAATTTACTGCCGGGATGGCGCTAATTAAACATGGTGCAAAGTACAGTAAATTTCTTGTCGGTAGTGACATTTCTGTATAAGTTTACACTTAACGGGCACCTGGCATTAAGGCCGAAAAATACGGTAAAGAAAATATCATTGTTTTGCTCGCCATCTTTCGGGAGACGGTAATTAATATTTTTGGTTGATAGGGCTGGTTTAAAGGGGTATACCAGGACTAACGCATAATTATATAACAAGTGGGCGCACTCAAATATAAGACTAATGTGTAATTAGTGTTTATTTAAGAAAATTTTGCTCCTTAGCACGAAGAATGCTGGGTGACATAGGGACTTGTAAAGAAGACTTAAAATGCTTACCTGGCCCTTTAATCAGTCCGTTACTTTCCTCCGCGGTCACGTTGCAGGACCGAAGGGGGTGGCTTGGTGGTCAAATGTTCTTAACAAGATGTCCTGTACCTCCCACGGGTAAGGGTCATGTGATCACCATAGTTTGGCTGTGTCGGTGGTTGCAGTGCATCCGTATGGCCGTGTTGGTGATGGGAGTTCTTACATAATTACTAGGTAACAAGAGCAAGAAAGTCAGTTATATCATCACTGGGAGCAGAGAATAAGTGGATTTGTATTTCTAGTGGCGGCAATTTAGTGATAATCCACCTACTTCTTAGACGCGTGCCATGTAAATTTCTGTAAAATCATAAAATCAAATTATGTAAAGTCCGTTTTGTGACTAATAATTGAGTATGTGTATTCATTTATGTAATCATCATGGGTTTTGGTGTCAGACGTTAAAAATTCCCGGACTACCCCCGGTAAGGCTATTTTTTACGTGTTGCGTGATCCTTTGAGTGTACCATTTTGGTTACATAAAACTTTTTTTATCACTTTTTGGGAAATTTTTGGGGAAGGGATCTTATATAATAAATATAGCCGACACCCGCAGCTTCTCTGGCGATGGCTCCGTTAAGGAGTCGGCGCCAGGAGTTGAAGTTACTTATTGTGCATTTTGCAGGAAGCACTCCTGCCATGCGATAGTACGGGTCAAATGTCGGGAGGGTTAAAAAAGTAATAAGGCTTCGCATGTTGTACTAGAGCTGTACTGTGGAACTTGTAGTGTAGGTTTCATACAAAATATGCAATTCAATGCAATGTAGAGTTATCTTACAGGAGGTTTATCTTTGAGGTATGTGGATATGGACTGTGGGGTGAAGATTTCCGGATCCAAAATTACCGTGGTGACGTTCACATTGATTGGAGAGACATTATTATGTTATGTTAGTTATGTGCATTACAGTGGCCAGAATATGAATGAGATCACACTAGAAGCTATTCTCCCAAGTGTTGTGCCAATAAGTGTGGATCAACACACGATGATCGCAAAGGCCTTCGTAATCCAATTACCAGTTGTGAAAACAACCCTTAAGAAGAAGGGTTGGAGCACTCAGGGAAGGGCCATCTCTACCGGAGGGGGGGCGGCTACGCCAAGAAGCTGGACGGTGGGAGAGCCACACGTGTGAACAAAACCGGGTGCTGAAAGTATTGGTTCATTATGGAACGAGTAGGACGCCCTCAAACTGCAATAGCGAGGCCGCCAGGACGTAACAATATGTAGCGCTGGACAGGCAAGATTTTGTTTGCTGTTGTTTTGATACTGGTTTGTTTTCTGGGAATAACTGCACAGTTTGAAACGAGTGCAGTCCATGAGAGATTTGTTCATGTGTGTCCAGACGCAACTCCCCCACATATTTGAGCTGAACCCCTAATACCAGCGAAAAATATTCCAAGCGTCATGGTTTACCATGAACGCAGGGTGTCCGTTGCGAGATGTGTTGACCTTCTTCATGCCACGTAGTGTCGTTGTCTGCGGGTGCATGTTGGTATAGGTGGTAATACCAGGTGGTGCTACTAATGTTGCGTCTATGTTAGTATTACAGGGCTGGTGCTACAATGTTGCTCTATGTTAGTATCTAACAGGCTGGTGCTGGCACTGTGGTCTATGTTAGTATATACAAGCTGGTGGGGGCCCTGCTGGTCTTGTTATAATTACAGGCTGGCGCTGCACTGTTGGTCAGTGTTAGTATATACAGGCTGTGCTACATGTTGGGTCTATTGTTGAGTATTTACAAGGTGCTGGTGCTAACCACTGTGTCTATGCGAGTATTTACAGGTGTGCTAACAATGTGTCTATGTTAGTAGGTATACAGGCGGTGCTACACTGTTGGTCTATGTAGTATATCAGGATGACCACTGAAATGTGGTCTGATGTGTATAAACGCTGGCGCCTGCAACTGTTGGTCTTGTTGAGTATACTAGAGTCTGGCAGTGCCTTTTGGTCTCTGTTAGTGTATAGAGGCTAGCTCTGAATGTTTGTCTCTGTGTTTTACAGGCTGGCGCTGCCCTGTTGGTCTATGTCACTTTGTAGAGGGTTGGGGGGGGCTGGTGGTGCCTATGGTCTCTGAGAACAACAGACAGGGGCAGTCATGGACTGTGTGGCAGATGATTTTCAGTGTTAGAGATGATGTGCAAATAATTAACAATACCGCGGGCTGAAGTCATTTACTTACCATGACGCAACACCGACATAACAGTATGTTCGAGAGGCCTCACGTGTGCCATCCGGAAATCCCCCCCCCTTACATACATACCCACGCATATGCTAGGAAAACCGAACTTCGTAACACCCATGAGGCTTGTACCCTACATTGAGGCGGAGATCTCCTGAAAAAGAGCATTGCTATAAGTGCTCTGTGCCGGCGTCCTATCTACGTAGGCTGACTTGGTGGAGAACGCACCTTAGCATGAGCCTTTGAAGGGTGCCGGCTATATGAGTAGTGTGCAGGGAGGGTAGGAACACACATCGGCCTTGGCTGTCACTGGTACGGGCCTTTTACCATAAAAGTGAATTATTAAAACATATAAACAATAAAATCCTTAAACATTATAGACTTCGCTATAAGTAAACCTATGACAGGTGCACAAAAATCATCATTTAAACTGTTTGGGGGGTTTGGGGCCCATTCGCAACTGAGGCTTGTGTGCCGATACAATGGGGCTATTTCTTACCCGTCCTTCGCGTTCCAGCGGCGGCTTCTCCGACGGGTTCGGGTTTCTGGCGATTCATGAAGTTCCTGTGCCCTAGGGGTCCTGATGCGCCGAATCCGACGAGGTGCCCCGAGTTTGCAGTGTCGCTCCTCTGTGTGGCATTTTTTTAAAGCGGCGTTTTCCGAATCCGTCGGGTATCTTTGCGGCCCACGCCCCTTAGTAAATGACCCCCATCCTGTATCTGAAGCACCACTTGGGGATATAGGTGGGCGCGACGCAAAATATTGCAGATGTCCTATATTTGTGGTGTGACCACTCAACTTCCTATGGAAGGACAAGTATCATTTGAGCAGGTTTTCTAGGCAGGAAGTATAGACAGTGTTATAAGCAGTGTAAGGCTACATTCACATTTACAACTTACTTAAAAGTTGATTTTCTGGGTGATACCACTACTTGGGTCAACAAAGGAACATGACATGTAGGGTTCATCGGATTCAACAACACACCAGTAGTGTTGATTAGGGGTAAACCCCTTAAGGCCGCCAGGGTTTTTCGCTCATTCTCGCTCTCCAACCTTCAAAAAATCCATAACTTTGCAATTTTTCGTGTAAAGACATGTGTGAGGGCTTATTTGTGCGAAACAAATTTGACTTAATGTAATCGTTATTTATTTTACATGCCGTGACTGTTGAAGCTGAAAAAAAATTCCAAAATGTGGAGAAATTGAAAAAAAAAAAGCAGCACCAACGGAATAGTGGCTGCAGTTTTTACGACTTTGACTGTGCCCTCAAAATACACACCTCAGCTTCTCTTTGGTTGCGGTGCGATCGCGGTGATACCTAATTTATCTAGGTTTTATGATGTTTCAATAACATTTTCAAAAATTAAATGTGTATGTGTACAAAAAAGAGATAATTTTGTTTTTACCACTTCTGAAGAATAACTTTTATCATACTTGGCGCACGGAGATGTGTGAAGGGTCAGTATTCTTGCAAATGAGCCGACTTTTGTATTGCCTACGATTGTAGGTCTGCGCGACATTTTTCGCTCATTTTTATTCCTTTTTTTATTGTGAACTACGAAGGTTAATTAAACGAGCATTTCGGACCATTTGGGCGCCATTCCGTCTCGAAGGTCACGCCGACCGTAACCGCTTTTATATTTGAAGGATCGGGCATTTTGTGATGCGGCATACCTAATAGGGACTCTGTGAGTTTTTTTGTTTATAATGTTTCTATATCAGTCCAGGCGACACACGGGGGGTGATTTGAATTATTTAATACCTTATTAATATTTTTTTTATTTTTTAAACTTTTTTTTTTTCCCCCCACATTCTTCGGGAACCAGAGTATAGGGTTACATGTTTAAGCCGCTAGATGGTTCAGACCGCACTCCTTAGACCTATACTGCACACTTCATGTAATGCAATATATGGGATTTTTGCCGCTCATTCATTCCAATGGAGCCAGACGGGCTCATTGTAAAGAAGTCTGTAGATGCCGATAAGGCATCAGGTCAAAACGATGGGCACCATGGTGACCGATCGCCACCCCGTGCCGTCGCGGGGCGCGGGCGATCGGACCAAAAGATGTCGGCGCGCCGCACGTCTTTTAAATACAGGCGGCGACTTTGCAGGCGGAACAAAGGGTTAATAGTCCAGCGATCGCGTGCAAGCAGTGTGGTTTGTTGGAGATTATGCAACAACCACCACCTCTTAATGAAGAGGGCTCACGGGCTGAGTCCTCTTCATACATTCCCTATACCTCTGCACCGTAGAGCTACGGCGCAGAGCGTTAAGGGGTTAATTTCTGCTGGCAAGTTCCTTATAATGTTATATATGAATGCACATGGAGGGCAACAATAATTAATTCGGATACTTGAAACTTAAGGATGTTCAGCACCAATCTTCATAAAAGTAAATCTTTTATGTTTGTCTATAAAATGCTTCGTAGCACCTGATGCACCACTATTCTTTTAGCTATATCAGATAAATGTTCACTGGTGCGATCCTTGATTTTTCTTTTAGTGCTACCTATGTTTTGGAAGTTACATTCTGGGGCACATTTACTTACCCGTCCGGAGGAGTTTATAGAAAGTGCATTGTCAGATGTGCCGCGATTCACCACGATCGTGCGCCCGATATCGTGCATCTGTCGCTTCCCCGCTAAGGTCCGCCGGAGTTCACCTTCTTCTTCCGGGTGCATGTAAGTGCTTGATCTTGCGACACAATTTGAAAGTTAAATCCTGTGCTCAGTCCGAATCCGCTGGATCATCCGATGGTACACCCCCCAATTTCTGTTGCATAAAAGCCTGTGCAGCTGCGCCACAATCCGATCGTTAAATACTATACTTGTCACAGCCGTGTAAAACCCTAAAAAGTCCGTTAAATACTATACTTGTCACAGCCGTGTAAAACCCTAAAAAGTCAGAAAGTCCGACGAAAGTGCATCCTCGGACCCTTAGTAAATAAGTCGCTCTGTGTACTCTATTAGATAAACTACATGATCAGTTTCACAATTCATAAAGGATTTCAATTATGTTTTCAATATCCAATTGTTTTTGTTTTTAAAATCTTTTAATTGATTTTATTCATTTTATAATGCAAATAACAAGTAATAGTAAAGCATACATGTGACAACAATAGTTGCAAGCATAGTATAGAAACAAGTGGTACAAGTTGCCAATTACTGAACATGCATGCTTAGCAGTAGGAGAAAACAAACAGTAAGATAGCAGATAACATTGGAAAAGCAATGCAAGAATGAAATGCAGTGGCATATTTAAACATAATGGGATATAAGGACAAAGAGAGGGGGAAAAAGAGGGCCCAAGGGGGACATAATCGGCCTCTCTTGAGTGCCCTACATTATGTAAAGGGCTAGGGGTGGAATGAGGAAATCCTCGTTATGATATGGCGGAAAGAAAAAAGGGCAGAGGTGGGCGGCATGTCATTAAGGGGTAGAAATGGAGGCAGAGGGTATGGTTGGGGGGGGGTTAAAGTTTCCTAATGCCATCTGTCTTCATTGGTTAACCTCGAGTTTGGGGCGCAGGTTGAATGTAGGAGTTAAGTTGGTGGGCAGAGTTTGGGATCAAGAGGTATCTAATCATCTTCTCCCTATTCCTCATGCAAGTATGATTTACATATATGAGGAAAATGAGAACCAGGGATCCCATATTTTCTTGTAGATGTTTTCTACGGTAATAAGCACTAAGTTCTTCTAGTCTGGCTAGTGGAGAGATTTTATTAATCCCTTTTCTAGAGGGGGAGTCTAGTTTGTTTTCAGAGAAGTAGTATAAGGGACTTGGCCATCAGTAGGAGGAGGTGAAAAATTTTGCCGTGTAGTATCTGGGGTGTGGGTTCGGACTGATATTTAGAAAGAGAAGGTTAGGAGTGATGTAAGGGGCATTTGGGCAAATTCTACGGATCATGTCATCCAATTTGGACCAAAAAGGTTTTATTTTTTCACACTCCCACCCTTTGTAACCTATACCTGCAATGATAGGTATAATATAATGATAAGTGATAAGTTTTGATGATAACTTTTTGGTATGTATGGTTTTGATTTAACATTACATATATAGAATTTTCATATAATTTAGAATCCATTACTACCGAGGCACCTCCCTTATGTATGCTTTAACTAAGTTCGGCTTCTGGCACCGGCTGCCAAATGCCAGAAGGTGTAGGTATAGGCTGCAATTGTAGATTCCTCAGTGCCTAGGGGCTGCCCAATCTTCTGCAGGAGCCGGGTCATGCCTCCAAGCAGGACCCGGCAGTAACACAGCGCAGCATGCTTATCATGCCTCCAAGCAGGACCCGGCAGTAACACAGCGCAGCATGCTTAGTGTGTTATATAACACAGTGTAATACATCTGTATTAAACTGTGTTATAAGAATAAGAGCTTGAACAAATGATCAGAGCAATGCTTGTTCAAGCCAACCTGTAAACGTAAAAAAAAAGTGTAAAACACTTATTAAAAACATTTTTTAATAAAAAGAATTAACTAA
>CM033647.1:106445104-106518709 GCA_019512145.1 Engystomops pustulosus
TTCTCTTCCTGCAGTCTCAGGTAAACCCGGATGCTTCACTTTAAAATGATGCTAAGCATGTCACGCCTGGGCTACCTGGGCCTGCAGGAGGATCCCTTAAGTCCATTTAGTGAATTTTGTCATGGTGCAACAGCCTGAGTGCCCGCTGAGAGAGCTCAGAGTGCCACCTCTGGCACCCGTGCCATAGATTCGCCACCACTGGTCAATGCTATGCTCCCCTGAACATCATTGGGGGGCGGCGATTGGTTGCCATTACAGGCTTGGGTCTTAGACCCGAAGCTGCATGGTTTCTGCAGTTTCATTACAATGAGCCAGTGGCTCATTGTAATGAATACTGTGAAAAAATGCCATATACTTTAATTGAGTAGTATTGCAGTATATGGTAGAAACGATCAGACCATCTAGGGTTAATGTACCCTAGGGGGTCTAAGAAGTATTTAAAAACGAAGTTTTAAAAAAGTTTTAAAAATAATAAAAAAGTAAAAAAAATTAAAAGTTCAAATCACCCCCGTTTCCCTAGAACTGATATAAAATGTAATAAAAAGTAAAAATCACAGACACAATAGGTATCACCACATCCCCAAATGCCTGATCTATCAAAATATAAAACCGGTTATTGCCTGTGGTGAACCACATAACGGAACATAGCGCTGAAATTTCCAAAATGCGACTTTTACACCATTTTACATCACATAAAAAATGGAATAAAAGTGACTAAAATGTCGCACAGACCTCAAAATTGTAGCAATGAAAACATTGGCTCATTTCACAAAAAGTGATACCTAACACAGCTCCATGTACCAAACTATGAAACAGTTATTAGCGTCAGAAGATGGCGAATTTTTTTTTCTTTTTTGTATACATTAGTTTATTTTTTGAAAATGTATTAAAACACGATAAAACCTATTTGGTATCACCGCGATCGCACCGAACCAAAGAATAAAGCAGATTTGTTGCGCACAGTGAAAGTTGTAAAAACTGAGCCCACAAGAATGTGACGCGAACATGTTTTTTTCACATTTTTCCACATTTGGAATTGTTTTCCAGCTTCCCAGTACACGGCATGTGAAAGTAATGTGATGGAGAAGTAAAATTTGTTACGCACAAAATAAGCCGTCACACAGCTCTGTACAGTGAAAAATGAAAAAGATTTCTGAAGGTGGAGAGCGAGAAATGAGAGAAAAAACCCTGCATCCTTAAGGGGTTAATTAAGGAGGCTGCTGGACAGTATATTAATATATATGGTGCTGTGTTTATATGTGTGTGTAACGCATAAATAATGTATGTGTACATATGTCTGTGCTGTGTATATATGGTATATGTATATTCTGATATATAGTGTGGGCCCTGATCCCAAGTTCGCATGAGAATGAACTGGGGTCCTGTTGCACCAGTGGCTCTTGACCTTGCCCACATGGTAGAGTTACAGAAATGTAAGCCCCAAATCCTTTTGCAATACCTCAAAACTCTCTTTTTATACAAATATACTTAATCTGAGGACTTTCAACTCCTCAAAGTCTTATATAGTAGCTGCTGTAGCTCCCAAAAAGGGGTTGTGAGAGAGGTATACTGTACATTGAATAACCCGGAATCTCAAACAGTACTGGTCTACCTTGCATAAATGTGATTGTCTTCTATGGAAATTTCCAGGTAAGTTGGCTATTGAAAGTATATAGAATTGCATATATATTTTCCTTATATGATCTATTATACAATCCAGTTGTAGATTTTAAGGCCTAAAATGGAAAATTTCTCGAATGTATGCTTTGACAAAATGCTAATCCAAAATGCATCAAAATCTTTTCTCATCTTATTTTCTGATATTTTCTTCTATTTTCTGTCCATGATTTTTTTTGCTGCCATCAGTTGCCAGGAGCAAGAGGCACGGTATAATGATGTCACCGCACCCGTCCTGCTCACCGAAAAGAGGAGGTGAGAGAGGTAGAAAAGTGAGTATTACTGATTTTTTTATTGTACATTGTGAAAGGGAAGCGCATTTGGGAGGTTGTGAGGGGACATTACTGGGGAGCTGTGGAGGACATTACTGGGGCTTAATGAGGACATTACTTGGAGGACTGTAAGGACATTAGGGGTTGTGGGGGCCATTATTGGGGGGAGGGGGCTGTGGGGACTTAAGGAGGGGCTGTAGGGAACATTATTGGGGGTGATGTGGGAGATATAACTTATTGGGGATTATGGGGGACATAACTTACTGGGGACTTTGGGGACATCACTTGGTGTCAATATGGGGTTATTTTTTAGTGGGGAAAACATTTTTAAATGTAGGTATCATTAGGTGGGGGCTCCTTTCAGTAGACATAATTAGAAAGTGGGCACAATCAGGGGACTTAAGTTTAGGGGTATAGAAATGGCATTATTAAGTGCAGGTCACATTGAGGGGGAATTAGTAGAGGTCAAATGTACATTGTATTATTACATCTTAGCCCACATTTAGGGAATTTTATTTTATCTGTGTTTTCAGTGGCTAAAAATTATAGGTATGGTTGTTTTTGGTACAAGCTTGTGTGAGGGGAGTTGTGTACAGGAATGGACACTGATGATTTAGTACATGTGCACTGGGGCCCGTGCCCCAGATATTTTATGAACATAGCAACTGCCAATGTGTAATAATTATGTGGACCAGACAATGAGCACAGTGACAAATATAATGACTACAATCAAGAGGTACATGACAAGGACAAGACGGTCCACTACAAGGGCTGCGGCATGCCATTCTGTCTTGCTGTCATCCATTTTCTTAGACTCAACAATTTTCTTGTGGATCTTCAAGACCTCTTGCAGGAGCATCTTTAACAGTTTTACTTCCATACTATCATTCTTGCTTTTGTGAAGGTTCTTTTCAGTCTGCAAGCTTCTTTTTTGCATTGCCCTTTTATTAACATCTAGGAAGTATGCAGATTGTTAGAAATCCATAAAGTATTGTAATATTCCGTTCTCTCACCCACATATACCTACGTACATGTTTCTGCTAGTGAAAGGTTGATCCCAAATTTCATAAAGTATTTTCCTTTAAAGCACAGGACACGATACAGGAACTTCAAGATCCAGGATTTTATCCAGGAGGGGACGGTTGGTTGAGATTCGGAGAGCATTAACATATAAGAGACAGCAACACATCCCAATATACTGACCACCATAATAGCCATACACACACAGCAAAATATGCCTGTCAAAAACGTATGACATTTAAAAAAAAAAATTAGAGAAAATACAGATAAATGATTAGCTTATTGTGTTCTAAACATTTCATACTAGGTGATTATAAAATGTTTATATTGCATGTCAATCTACAGCAGTTTAGTTCTGTTTACCTGTATCAATTATCATAAATATTGGAACAAAGATTTATTAATATGATTGTTTTTATCATAATAAAGTATACATGGTAACTGGTTTATTTGCTGCCTGCCAATAAGCATTTTTATGTTGTCGAGGATGAATCAAACTGGCTAGCACAGCCAAATTGTCAAAACAGCCAGTGCAAGCAAAAACACATTGACCAATAAATAAGATAAAGAAATGCACCAGAGGGCTCACCAAACATTAGTGAGCAAATATTATCAATTTTATTAAGAGACAGACAAAAAACAACGGCATAGTTTTTAAAAACATTTAAGATATGTAATGTACACAAGATACAACACGGTGACAAAAGTATAGATCAACCGTACAACACCTACTGTTCAGTCACCTGAAAATGACCCTCCCTGTATGCAAGCTTAAAAAGGGAAACCATGAACAGAGATCAAATGAATAATAGAGCCCTAGGCGTGATAACAATTGGTCTGTAGGAGTGATGGCCAGTAGCACATCATATTGCACTAAACCCCATTATAACATCCAAGTAAATCCTCAAGATAGACAAAATAGCCATCAAGGTTCCTATCAAAAAGCAGTGAAATGAAGGTTATAATCACCACCAATGTGAATAACCGTTGCCCCAATGGCTGTCTTGATCAATCATAAAGACATCCTGGGTGACTTCTATTGGACCGGGGCAGGCGGAAGGGTAAAAGTGAACAGTGGTGGAAAAAACTTACCAATGTTGTGCTGAGTGGGCTAATAGGTGAGTGGAACTACCCAGAACAATACTGCCCTCGAACAGGAAACCATAGTACATGGACAAACCAATATGATCAACATAATGATAATATTATTATACCAAGATGTTTATGTAACTCCCTAATAATCAGAAGGAATCCGACACAAAGATTTTCATAATCAAATCAGTCACAGTACCTAACATGCAACCTGAAGGGGGAAAATTACTTCTTTGTCATACAGTATTTACATCTGCCATAATAAGTTGAGTGGGCAGCTTCTGAATAAAGTCAGACTTTTCACACCCCTGTGTGTCCTCTCAACTGCTGCTCCCTGGTTTCCTTAGAAAATGCCCTGTGCCACTAATTTTAACTTTCTTTTCTAGGTGATCCCAGCGTGTCAAGACTAGCAACGGACAGCACCAGGATCAACATGAAGAGGAACAGAGGTGAGTATTTATAGCCGTTTTTAAAAGGGTTGATTTCTTTTAAGTCGCATACACTGGAGCACGTAGATAAGAAGAAAGCTGTGGCGCTGTTGTAAGAAAGACGAGGGGATGAAAAGTGAAAGCAGAGAGGACTACAGGGAGAGTGAAGAGCTTTACTTCATGCAGAAGCTCTTCACTCCCTCTCCCTTTATACAGCTGATTTCTATATTACTTAAAGGGAACCGTTCATCAAAAATTGGCCTAATAAACCACTAGCAGTATGTTGACAAGCAGCTGAACAGCTTCTAGATCGTGTTTCTTTCATGGTCCAGAGTGATGGCATCATACAGAAAATCTACTTTGAGGTGAGATGTTTGGTTAAGTGAAGTCAAGGAGGGGGAGAATTTAACACTGAAGTCAGCTTTCCCTGCTTCTGAATACCCCATTCATTATAATTTATGGTCCGGCAACCAGGGACTTCACTGACCAGATCTCCTGAAGTCGGTCACATGATGTCAGCCACATAATAGGAACTGTCAATTTCTGATGAGATTCCCTTTAACCCCTTAACGCTCTGCGCCGTAGCTCTACGGCACAGAGGTACAGGGAATGTATGAAGAGGGCTCACGGGCTGTGTCCTCTTCATACAAGGGTGGGGGTTATTGCATATTGCAGCAAACCCCCACCGCTAATAAGCACCGACCGCGGCTATTAACCCTTTAATTGCCGCCGGCAAAGTCGCCGGTGGCATTTAAAAGACGGCGGTGCGCGGGCGCCACCATCTTTATTCCGATCGCCGAGCCCCCAAACGTCATCGGGGGGCGGCGATCGGTTGCCATGGTAGCCTCGGGTCTTCGTTTGACCCGAGGCTATCTGGCATCTGCAGATTCTTTACAATCAGCCAGTGGCTCATTGTAATGAATGAGCTGCAAACATGCCATATATTGCAATACAGAAGTATTGCAGTATATGGTAGGAGCGATCTGACCATCTAGGGTTAATGTACCATTGATGGTCTAAGAAACAGTGAAAAAAAAAAATGAAAAAAAAAGTTTAAAAAATAAAGAAAATTAATAAAATATAAAAATTTCAAATCACCCCCCTTTCGCTAGAACTGATATAAAACATAATAAACAGTAAAAATCACAGACACATTAGGTATCGCCGTGTCCCAAAATGCTCGATCTATCAAAATATAAAAAACGGTTACGGCCGGCGGTGACCTCCGAGACGGGAAATGGCGCCCAAATGTCCAAAATGCGACTTTTACACCTTTTTACATCACATAAAAAAAGACGTGCAGAACAGTGATCACTAATTTGAACTTCCCACCTGAAATCCGATTGGCCGATCTGTACAGATCGGCCAATCGGATGTCTATGGGAGGTGGCATGATGCCACCAGACATGCCCCCTGATGATGATGATTGGTGCTGTCCTAGACAGCACCAATCATCATCCTGGGTTAACCAGCATGACCCCCTGGTGACGTATACTGCTGCTATTGGTCGGTCGCATCGACCAGCCAATAGCAGCGATCGTGGACGAGGGGGGGGGGGGCGAAACCCCTCTGCACCACGAGGCAAGATGTCGGCTGTCAGGGACAGCCGCCATCTTGTCCCGATCGCCGTGTCTCTAGCCGTGACATATACCATTCCAGTGCTATCGGCTGGTCTGAACTGACCAGCCGATAGCATCGATCGTGAACCGGGGGGTGCGACGAAACCCCTCTGGTCCACGAGGCAAGGTGGCTGGCTGTCAGGAACAGCCGCCATCTTGCCGCGATCACCGTGTCTGCAGACACGGTGATCGGTACATCGCGCGCCGTAGTACTACGGCACGCGTCGTGAAGGGGTTAAAAATTTTTCCACATTTGGAATTTTTTTTCAGCTTCGCAGTACACGGCATGTTAAAATAAATAACATTACGGGAAAGTAAAATTTGTTACGCAAAAAATAAGCCCTCACACAGGTCTGTACACGTAAAAATGAAAAAGTTATGGATTTTTGAAGGTGGAGAGAAACAAATGAGCGAAAAAACCCTGCGTCCTTAAGGGGTTAAAAAACACTTAATCCATATATGGCCAGGTGCCATAAACATAAATAAAATTAACACTGTACTCACCTTTACGATGCCCCCATAGGTCCTTTTCTTGCTTCAGATGCTCCGATGTCTCTTCATTTCCTCTTCCAGTGGTTCAGCTCCTCTTCGGGTCGTTGGGCTCTCATCGGGTGTTCCCACTCGGCCAGCACACAAAATGATGGCAGCTGCTTGCCAACGTCATTGTTTGTGAGCCACCGGTATCGGGAGGAGACCCGAAGAGGAGACGAACAAACCGAAGAGGCATTTTCACTGCATTTGGAATTTTTTTTCCGCTTCCGAGTACATGGCATGGAATATTTAATACCATCACTATGAAGTGCAATTTGTTACGCAGAAAACAAGCCATCATTCATCTCTTTATGTGTAAAAATAAAAAAGCTATAGATTTTTGAAGGTGGGGAGTGAAAAATGGACATGAAAAAACAGGAAAGGGCCCGGTCCTTAACCGGTTAAAATGTGCTTTATGAATTCACTGAAATCTGAATAAAAGTTATATTTTAGTGTCCAGATATGGGATAGGAATTTTGGTAAACAGGGATAACTGACATTTATGAGTTTTAAAATATTTACATTTTTTTAAACTTATTTTTTTTTTTTTACAAAAGACAAAAATTGGGATCTCTCAGAATCTTGCTGAGGCAGCCTGAAAATCATATAAAGAAAAATTACAACTAGTGATTTAGAATATAACTTTTACTTCTTTTTTACAAATATTTACATTAAAGACTATTGTGAAGTACTGTTAATGTGTTCAATTCCTCTGCACTGGTGACCAATCTAAAAATGGAAAAGATAATTGAGCGTAAAAGAACCTACTAGAGGTTTTATGTAATTTTTTTTTCTTCTCTGTTGTTTGAAGAACACATTGAAGATGTTTCCATACATCTAGAAGAACGATATTCAGTTTACCCTTACTCGAAAAAAAGAATGGAAAAAAACGGCGCAAGGAGGATACAGGTTAAAAAGATCCAAAAAGATAACCAGTAAATGTTAGTACAAAATTGATTAATCCTCCGCCTCTACGTTCATCCACTCCACATTTAGGAAAAAAGGTGCAGTACCTTTCCAACCAGAGATTTTTGGTACTCACGGGGACAGTCCTTAGTCCATACCCAATGTCCTCAGTGTTGCATGCCTAGGGCATGAAAAATCCTCATACAGGGTACGGTAGCTCGGCACGGCGTCCCTCCTGGGGATTCTCAAGGTAGCTCGTAGCTTCAGTGCTACTCCCAATTGTTCCCGCCTGGAAACTTGTTCCTCCACTACTCGTTCCACTTTCTTTGTTCCTTCTTCTAATTACTATTAGATTTGGGAAGAGAAAGGAAAAGAACGATGGTGCAGTACTTTTTCGATCGTAAAAATTGTTTTAATGGAAATACTATATTTATATAATATAATACTTACTATACCCAAAGCACACTGTGCCGTTTAGGACCTTTTAAAAAACGTTTCTATATTAGGATGTCGGTTTGGTAAATATTCAATATGTAGTACATCAGCTCTGTAAAACATGGTTTACATGAATACTTGAAAATATTACTAAGCACTTTAATTAGGTTCACACACACTTTTTTAGCACTTTATTATTCACTACTTTAGAGTTAGTAGCATCCCCTGTTTAAAATTTTCCAATATCCTGCAAAAATTTGGTTGTTGACAAATATGTTAACAAATATGTTAACAAATATGACTGTAAAGTTTACAAATAGGACTGTTAGAAATTTCATCTGTTAAAATAAGACTGTCATTTACTTTAAACTGTCGGTTTGGTAAATATTCAATATGGAGTACATCAGCACTGTAAAACATGGTTTACATGAATACTTGAAAATATTACTAAGCACTTTAATTAGGTTCACACGCACTTTTTTAGCACTTTATATTCACTACTTTAGAGTTAGTAGCATCCCTTGTTTAAAATTTTCCAATATCTTGCAAAAATTCGGTTGTTGACAAATACGTGAACAAATGTGTTAACAAATGACTGTAAAGTTTACAAATGGGACTGTTAGAAATTTCATCTGTTAAAATAAGACTTTGTCATTGATACGAACATTATTGAAAGAATTGCATGAAAACAGTTTATTTTATTTTGAGAAAAAAATTGTGAGAAATGAATTGAATTTGCATATAAAAGACACGTAGCCCAACATGCTGGTAAGCCCCGGAAGAAGCCATATCAGGCGAAACTCGGAGTTGGGCGGTATACCGAGCGTGCTTGTTTTATCCATAAGGCCTTTTTAATCTTTACTCTTGTGAGTATTTCCATTAAAACAATTTTTACGATCAAAAAAGTACTGCACCATCGTTTTTTTTCCTTTCTCTTCCCAAATCTAATAGTAATTAGAAGAAGGAACGAAGAAAGTGGAACGAGTAGTGGAGGAACAAGTTCCCGGGTTGGAACAATTAGGAGTAGCACAGAAGCTACGGGCTACCTTGAGAATCCCCAGGAGGGACGCCGTGCCGAGCTACCTTACCCTGTATGAGGATTTTTCATGCCCTAGGCATGCAACGCTGAGTACATTGGGTATGGACTAAGGACTGTCCCCGTGAGTACCAAAAATCTCTGGCTGGAAAGGTACTGCACCTTTTTTCCTAAATGTGGAGTGGATGAACGTAGAGGCGGAGGATTAATCAATTTTGTAATCCACAAAATATACTGGCAAACTTTTATCATTTACCGATATTATTTCAGCACTTATTGCGCATCTGTTTACATTCCCCTCACCCGCCATAACCCAAACTTATAAGAACACTACTACACTTGATCTTATACAAAAGGTTCTTAGAAGTGCTGTTTGGGGAGTAGCCGAGAGACAGGGGCTTGGATTGGCGAGAGTTCGCCTGGCAGCAGAGCGCCAGCTCCATCCCAAGATCCAACTAAACTACTTTAGAGTTAGTAGCATCCCTTGTTTAAAATTTTCCAATATCCTACAAAAATCCGGTTGTTGACAAATGTGTTAACAAATTTGTTAACAAATATGACTGTAAAGTTTACAAATCGGACTGTTAGAAATTTCATCTGTTAAAATAAGACTTTGTCATTGATACGAACATTATTGAAAGAATTGCATCAAAACTGTTTATTTTATTTTGAGAAAAAAATTGTGAGAAATGTTTTGCATATGAATTGAATTTGCATATAAAAGACACGTAGCCCAACATGCCGGTAAGCCCCGGAAGAAGCCATATCAGGCGAAACTCGGAGCCGGGCGGTATACCGAGTGTGTTTGTTTTATCCATAAGTCCTTTTAAATCTTTACTCTTGTGAGTATTTCCATTAAAACAACTTTTAAGATCAAAAAAGTACTGCACCATCGTTTTTTTCCTTTCTATTCCGAAATCTAATAGTAATTAGAAGAAGGAACGAAGAAAGTGGAACGAGTAGTGGAGGAACAAGTTCCCGGGTGGGAACAATTAGGAGTAGCACAGAGGCTACGAACTACCTTGAGAATCCCCAGGAGGGACGCCGTGCCGAGCTACCTTACCCTGTATGAGGATTTTTCATGCCCTAGGCATGCAACGCTGAGGACATTGGGTATGGACTAAGGACTGTCCCCGTGAGTACCAAAAATCTCTGGTTGGAAAGGTACTGCACCTTTTTTCCTAAATGTGGAGTGGATGAACATAGAGGCGGAGGATTAATGTAAGGACTGTCCCCGTGAGTACCAAAAATCTCTGGTTGGAAAGGTACTGCACCTTTTTTCCTAAATGTGGAGTGGATGAACGTAGAGGCGGAGGATTAATCAATTTTGTATAAAGATATGTAATGTACACAAGATACAACACGGTGACAAAAGTATAGATCAACCGTACAACACCTACTGTTCAGTCACCTGTATGCAAGCCTAAAAAGGGAAAACATGAACAGAGATCAAACGAATAATAGAGCCCTAGGTGTGATAACAATTGGTCATGACCCTATAGGAGAGATGGCCAGTAGCACATCATATTGCACTAAACCCCATTATAACATCCAAGTAAATCATCAAGATAGACAAAATAGCATCAATGTTCCTATCAAAAAGCAGTGAAATGAAGGTTATAATCCCCACCAATGTGAATAACCGTTGCCCCAATGGCTGTCTTGATCAATCATAAAGACATCCTGGGTGACTGCTATTGGACCGGGGCAGGCGGAAGGGTAAAAGTGAACAGTGGTGGAAGGGAGCCTTCCACCATCAGGCTTCCATACAGGGAGGGTTACAGTCATTAGCAGGTGACTGAACAGTAGGTGTTGTACGGCTGATCTATACTTCGTCACCGTTTTGTATCGTATGTACATTACATATCTTAAATGTTTTTAAAACGTATGTCATTGTCTTGAAATAAAATTGATAGTATTAGTTCACTAATGTTTGGTGAGCCCTCTGGTGCATTTCTTTATCTCATTTGTACGTTATCATTAATTATCTTTTCACTACACAGACAAATATTTGCTCATTTGTTGGATGAGCGCCTTTATGTTCATCCAATAATTGGGAAAGAACCTTCTTGTAAATGGTTACTATAAATCTGCAAACCATCTAAAATACAATGATCGGGAATGATGACCCTCCCCAAAATGGCAGTGTGTGCTGTCACAGTGATTTAAATAGCACTGGTGAAAATGCTGGTGGCATTTAACCAGTTAATACCTGCGATTGGTGCCAGCACCGTTTTACTGCTTGGGGTTTAAGTCTGGGTTCAGACCTGAACAGATTTATAATTCTGCTGAACTGCGAATCCATGGGTCCACTTATCATTACTTATAAACATTAGTTAATAAAAATCGGTAGGAGTAAAATTATATGAACTCCAATGATTATTGATGATGGCAACATTGTACTCACCATTAGGAAGTACTAGGAAGGAGAAAGGAGATCCATATGCAAATATCATTTCATTTAGACTTTGTATGATGTAAGCCAGAACAGATGCTGTAGCGATGGTGGCTAATGAGAATTTGTGTAAACATGCCCTACACATCCCAAGATCATATAGTATCTCTTAGGCTTGCAAATAAGAATTAAGATGAACACATACCTAAAATTGGAGGTACCTCAGAGTTTGGAAGCATGGTGTTTAGAATCAAAAGGAGCACAGAGAAGCCCAGCACAATAGTTATTTTGAAGTCAAGTCTTTCTCCAGATTCCATCTGTATGAACATACTAATGATATCCAAAAGAACCATAAAACATGCTGGGACAATAAGTGTAATTATGTAAACTACAGGTACTCGCTTTATAGTGATCTAAAAGGAGAAAATACTAAATTAATAAAATACAATTCATGTCAAATATTGCAATTATATGAACTACATTTCTTGCCGATTTTTCTATACATCCATATTACTGCTCCATTGTACCGTTTCAACAGTAGGATGAATTTCTCGCTAGCAGGTTAGGTCACTCGGGTTCAAACATTCAATCGACAGAATTTCAACTTTTGACTTACTGTATATACTCGAGTATAAGCCGAGTTTTTTCAGCACAAAAAATGGCTGAAAAACTCCACCTTGGGTTATACACGAATCATGAAAAAAACAAACACGGTCTCTTCTATATCGCGATGCCCCGGCATCGGCTCCATGTACCTTCATTGTCCGTCGCAGGGATGGTGACGTCAGCCGCTCGGGACACACATTGATGTCAGCGAACGGCTGACGTCACGATCCCTGCGACGGACCGCACAGAGACATAGAGCCGATGCTGGTGCATCATGGAATATAAGAGGACCTGCCGGGGGTTGTCGGAAGGTGAGTACAGTGTATGTTTTTTTCCTAAAGGAATTGTTCTACGGGCAGGGGCTGGGCAGGCTGTATATTACAGGCAGCGACTGGGCAGGCTGTATACTACGGGCAGGGGCTGGGCAGGCTGTATACTACGGGCAGGGGCAGGGCAAGCTGTATACTACAGGAGCTGGGTAGGCACTATCCTACAGGGAACTGACAGGCTGTATACTACAGGGGGCTGGCAGGCTGTATACTAATGGGGTTGGCTATATACTGGGAGGTTGTGACCAATGCATTTGCCACCCTCGGCTTATACTCGAGTCGATAGGTTTTTCCAGTTTTTTGTGTTAAAATTAGGGGTCTCGGCTTATACTCGGGTCGGCTTATACTCATGTATGTTTTCATAGCAGATTTGAAATATTAATTGCGCAATATAGTGAATTGGTGAGGGATTTAAAGAATATTTTATGTTTTGGTAGTTTTTGCAATAAAATGATGCAGTAAACTTGTTTTAAGTGACCCCAGTCGAGTTTTCCTTTTAGGGTGTGCTCACCCTGACAGGATCCAGGGCAAGCAAAGAGCCAGGAAGAGGTGGGGTGAGCGCTCTTTACCCCTTCTCCCTGCAAAGGCCAGAAAATGGCCTATATTGGTCATGGTGCGGTGGAGGGAGCCATAGAATCAAATTATAAGACCAGATCACTGCCCCCATAATATACATGTGAATCTGTAGGGTTGATTAAAGTCAAATAAGGATTTTCCCAGGGTAGTTGTAATTTTTTCACTGAGAAGAATATTTTTATATATTTTACAAATCTTTTAATACCTTTGGTGTCATCAAAAGTGACATACCGTATATACCATGTATACAGACTATAAGCCAAGTTTTTCAGCATAATTTTTGTGCTGAATACTACCCATTTGGCTTATACTCGGGTATATAAAAATAAATAAATGGAGTACTCAGCATTCCGACACCTGGGGCAGCTCTTCATGTGCGCTGGCGCCAGGTCTGCGACAGCTCCATTCGCACAGCCTGGCCCTCGCACAACTGTGATGTCAGCTGGTTGAGCTTGAGATGTCAGCTTGTTCTGACATCACAATTGTGCGCTGGCTGGCCGTGCGCACAAGTTGTGGCTGCTCCAGCGCTATCCTCTTACCCTAATTATTTACTGCTTTAGCCCTATCCTTCCCAGTATAAGCCGAGAACACTGTATTCACTGTGTTGTCCCTGACAGGCAGAAGTAATCAATCGCTGCACCAGCCCCCAGCAACTGTGTATGAGTCATCCAGTTTAGGTTGATTAGTCCTGTCTGGATAGTTCAAGCTCTGTGTTATGTGTTTATGAACGAAAGCCAGCATAAAACCAAGATTTGCCAAGGTCCTGAATTTTATAATTGTTTTTGAGCCACTTGGATCAGGGATTAAACAATATATGTTTCTGCATCAGTGTCGCTACAGCATTCTCAAGGTATGTTTTCGTTCACAATGCATGAAAACAAATAGAAGATTTCCTTTAAAGTACGGACAGGACATTAGGACAGGTGCAGACGCTGCAGCTTTTTGAGCTTGAGAAAGCAAAACAGCTGTTTCTCATTCCATTTGCCTCCTTCTCCTACCATCATGACATGTATGCTTTTTAAGAAGATATGTAGTAAAATGCGCCACTGAACTTTTCTATTTTTTGCATTATAGATATCATTGTTTCACAAATGTATTCTTATTCCAACCCAGGGCCTTATTTGTTTACTGCATTCTTACGTGATCCATGAACAGTCATTATGAACAGTTCTGTATTTTGCAGACAATGGGAACGGAAGTAGTAAACTTTACGCTAAAACAATAAATTAATGTCACTGGCAAATGGGATGATATAGTATATCACCAATGAGTAATAGTGTACAATGGTGAACCACTGAATGCTTATAAATGGCTTACAAATGACACAAATCCAATGAATTTTATTTAGTGGAAAAATACTGTATGTAAACCATAGCAACTAGCATTTGGGGAGGCCATTGTTCCATTTTTGGCAGGTTTTTAAAATTTAATTTAGGAAATATATGTATAAAATAGTGTTGAAGCAGCCAAAAATCATTGAGAAAAATGGCCTAAAAACTTGAAATTGCAGATTAAAAGCCTTAAGAAGGGCAGCATCTTCCATTCTCCAAGACGTTTGATTGTAGTACCATATGTAGGAAGTGAATTCCGGATTTAAACAAATAAAAAACATTTATTTTAATCTAAATATGGAGTAATGCTCTTTAGCATATTTGACAGTATAGTTTGAGTGGAGTTATCTTTATATACTCTTTAGACAGTTTTTTATTTGGCGATACAGAAACCATCCCCAGGTAGTATATAAGGTTAGACCAAGAATATAGACATAGCCAGGTAAATTGGGTGGATTCCTCCAACACAGCATTATGGAATACAACAGCTAGCGTTTGCCTGGCATAACTTGGTCAGACACTTCCTGCCTGTCCCTGTGAGGGTAGTAGTTTACCTTGCATTTGGTAGAGTAGCTAAAACTCCCAAACATAAGACTTGTCTAAACGTTGCATTGGAATATCATATGAAGATGATATAGGTGTCTTTGGATCCCCCAAAACACGGCTTTATTACCATGTTTCCATTTGGAGTTCTGTCCACACACACCCATCCTAGGATGGATTGAGACCCAGACAGGCATTCAGCATTTTCCTAAGATGTCAGGAATGTAACTGGTATACGACCAGAACCTATGATAACTCCATAACTCTTTTTGAAATCCCTGCTCCCTTTTGTCTATGGGGGCTCCTTTGAAGAAGGGCTTTTTTTCACAGAGAAATCTTGGTTCCAGCTATAAAGTGGAACCCACATAGGGTTATAGTTATCCCATATTGAACCTTTCGATGGTTTTGAGTTTGTCATTAAAGGGGTTTTCCCATGAACCAAGTTAGGCCCTACCCACAGGATGAGATCCCCACAAATCATGAGAACGAGGGGTCCGATGGGGTCCCAGGTACCTCAGTCGGACCCCTCGTTGGTCCCGGAGAGTAATGGGGCTGACAGAGATCACCAAACGTGGCCCTCTGCAATTTCCAGCAGGTCCATTGAAATGTATGGAGCAGAATGGTAATGTGCGGCCATCTGTTCCATTACTCTCATGGAGTGACAAGGGTTCCGACTGAGGGACCTGGGACCCCATCAACCCCTCATTCTCGTGATCTGTGGGGGTCTCATCACTGCGACCCCCAGTGATCAGCAAGTTAGTCCCTATCCTGTGGTTAGTCGGAAAACCCCTTTAATGTCTTGTCCAGGGTGGCAGACTACATGACTGCTATGTGACCCATTGTTCCAGGGGTCCCATGGCTATCAGCCATTCCAAGTACTGGCCTGCCACAAGCTATTAGCCGTACTGACAGAAATAAGTATACCCCTGGTCTAGCTACTGTTTCCTGGGAAAGATATTCCTTGTCACCAATGACAAGTAGATCACTGGTGAATTGTCTGCTCCATTTTACTTGAGGCTGTGAAAATATGAAGTTCCTTCTACCCTTCTGTTCTGTTTATGTATATGATTATACATAGAACATAAGTTTTAAAGGTTGATGGAGACAGTTTTATGCGGTATATATTTAGAAATGTGTTCACAGCTTTTTCATTCATGATCTGTGTTTCAGATTTTTTTGGAGGAAAATTAAAACAGGCTTAGGGTACATTCACACCCACGCCCCTCTCCATAGCGATATATGGTGCATGGCGCCATATTACGGGGGAAAGACAAGACATGTCCTATCTTTCTCCTGGCTACGGAACAGTATGGTGCCGCACCGCACCATTCCCATGCAGCGCCGTGTGCCCTTTGCCATCTATGGGGGACGTATAAATGGCGGCTGTGTACACATCCCCCATACAGGTGTGTGAATGTAGCATTAAGCAGATGAATATTAATAACGGCATTTTGGGTTAATAGTATGGCTTAAAGGAATTATCTCACCAGGCACCCTGAGTCACCTCCATGTCCCCACCAACAATAAAAAGCTTATCCTCAAACTGTTAAGTGGTTAAAACAATACTTTATATTAAAGTTTACTTGGCTCCCTGCCAGCTTGTATCCTGTGTCCCTGGAGAGTGTTCAGCATGGAGCACAGTTCCTCTTCCTCCTCAAAGGCTCATCTTTATCTGCAAGAGAAGGAAGCAGAGGTGGGGGCAATGGGTGACTGAGAGGAGGAGGGTTTTTTTGGAAACTATGAGCATTTGAGGAGGGAGGGGAACTCTGCTCCATGCTGAACACTCCCCGGAAACACAGGACACAAGCTAGCAATGAGCCAGGTAAACTTAACCTTAAGTTATTGTTTTAACTACTAATGCCAGAAGTTTTATAAAAAAAAGTTTGGGGATAAGCTATTTATTGTCTGTGGTGATGTAGAGAAGGTTCAAAAAGGGTGTCTGGTGACAGGTTTGCTTTAAGATACAAGACAAAGCATAAAATTATATTTTAGCTCTCACCTCATAGTAAATTGTACTGTAAGATACCCCTTCACTTATAACAGTTTCGTTTCCCACTGTTATATCTAACAGGTTCCATTCTCCCTTGCTAACAAAGACATCAATAGTACTTTGAAACACCTGAGAAGAATTCATGTTTGCCAGCATGACAATGTCTTGTACTGTAAGGTAGAAAGAACAGGTTCAGAGAAGAGTTATTTACATAGAGATAGTAATACAGGCGGTCCCCTACTTAAGAACACCTGACTTACATACGACCCCTAATTACAAACGGACCTCTGGATTTTGGTAATTTACTGTACTTTAGTCCTAGGCTACAATAAAGAGCTTTAACAGTTATCACAAGTGTCTGCAATTAAGCTTTATTGTTTATCCTGGTTCTTATGACAATCCAACATTTTTAAAATCCCAGTTGTCACAGAGACCAAAATTTTTTTTACTGGGGTTACAATAATAAAGTATACGGTTCCGACTTACATACAAACTCAACTTAAGAACAAACCTACAGAACCTATCTTGTATGTAACCCGGGGACTGCCTGTACTGGTAAAATTCAATTTCACCTTTCAGTATTTTGCATCACATTATTTTTAAGCCAAATGTAGGTGAGGGATAAAAATACAGTAGTACAAATATTTCACTTGACTTACAGGCAAACCTCTCTGCCCACTGTGACAGGTGGAATGATCAGCTGTATGGTGTATATAATGATCTTTTATTGTTTTTAATTGTTGTTCCTATTACAGCACAAATTTTTGAACATCCAGTTGTCACTGGGGCAAAATATTTTTTTATCTGGAGCTACATTTATAAAATATACCTGTTCTGACTTACATACAAATTCAACTAAAGTACAGACGTACAGAACCTCTTGTTTGTAACCTGGGGACTGCCTATATGTACTTTTGACAATCCTTTGATGCCCCAATCTGTGGAAAATTTTCTATTGGTGTATGAGCATTCATACGACCTCCCACACAGGTTGGGAAACTGTTCTTTTTGGAATAGATATACTGGTTTGGTTTAATCCCGCATCATGTCCTTAGGCGTCTTGAAAGCCATGCTTGATATTAAGTGAGCTGCCGTACAAGGGCTGGTAGGAAGAGGTGTGTTCTCCTTATCCCATCCTGAAAAGTTTATTTGTATATGACCTGCATTAGACTAAACTTTCTCTTGTGAGATAGGAGGGGAATGTATGAGTAACAGGGCTTGATAGAGCTTGTAACAGAGGCTTGTAACAGTGCATGAGAGGAGAGAAGGAGTTGTCCATCTGAATTTTACTCTGAGTTTATTCAGGAAGCAATTCTATGTAGGAAGGAAATAGTTCCTTTATACTAGACAGAAATTAGAAAGAGTTGGCAAATCGGATATTTGGCATGGTAATGTTTTTTGGAGATTATATATACAGTAGAGGAACTTTTTTTACTAGGTACATATATAGATATGGGATATAATATACATATAACTGGTATTAGGTTTTGGTGTGTAGTAATATGGGATAGATATATGTATGTTACACGGAGTATTGCCATATTAAAAATGGAAAAAAAGTTAGAGCTACTATAAAACTGTAGGATCTAATAAAGTTTTACAAGACTTCGTCTGGTTTTCAACTGGCAGTAGAACATTAGAATGGCGTCATATGCTGTCTTTGGAAGTTGTGATTCTGTAGTGTAATCTTATTGCCTTTCCGAATTGATAGATGGGTGTGTTTGTTATATGTAAGGTGATAGGGTGAAAGGAATATCCCGCTTTATTTACCATTGGAAAGATTCTTGCTAACATGTGGTTGGAATATACCATGTGATCCTTTTGGAAAGGTTAAGGGGCGTGGGTGAATTGGAAGGACTGGGGAGGTGTATCGTTTGTTCTAAAGCGGATAGGATTAATCACAAAGTCCACCTAACACGCTATTGGAGAAAATAACCAGCTCAATAATAGGACGTATTACATCACATAACCTATCCGTACTTGGAAGCGTGTTTTTCTAATATGAATGGATAGGTAGGGTTGTTGGAGTTGTGGAAGCTGATTGGTTTAAGTAAAAAAAACGCCCACTGTACATTCAGAGGACTAAACAAGTTGTAAACAGCATGTTTTATGAATGGATTCTATTTACTGATAAATGTTATGGGTATTCAAATAATTAAAATAATAGGAATATAGCATATGATCTATATTATTGGGTATATGTGGGAGACTTGTTATATGTATTGTGGGGATTTGGCCCAGTAGAGACCGTGGTAGCGGGGTGCTGGGATGCAGTTCAAGACAGGGACACCAAGGTACAGTCCAAACAGGTCTCGCCTGCGTTTATTGCAGCAAAATTAAACCAGCCTTTACATTCAGGTATTGTAATAAACAAAAGAAAACCTACCCGTCAGGGTGCTAACTATACAAATAGTCCACTAGCTCACACTAAACAAAGATCACGTGGCTGCTCCAGACACACAGGTCAGAGCTGTGTCCTCTCAGCCTCCTTCCACAGAGAGACAACCCACTCAACTCTGCTGAGTCATTTTATCCAGGCTAATTAGGCTGTTCCCATCACCTGTGTCCAAGGTGCTGGACAAACCCACCTCAGCACTAAGGCCTTGCATAGAAGCAAAACCTAGGGGAAACATACCGCCCATCCAGAGTTAACCCCTTCAGTGTCTCACAGTATATATGACATCCCTTCCCTTCTATGCCTCGCTGGGCGCCCATATATGTAATGGTCACATGTGTGGGGTCTCTGTACTCCTAAAAACTGTTTTTGATAGTTTTAGGGGTGCAGTTTTGAAAATGGAGTGATGTATAGGGATTTCTAATATTATATATTTCGAATCTCATAGAAAGCTAAAGGACCTGAGATGATGTCACTCTGGTCACATGTCATGAACTGTGACCAGTAAACAGAGGCATTGAGAGGATTAGATGGGAGGGGCCCGCTGTGCAGGAAATGCCCCTCTCTGATGCCAGGTAATATAGGATAAAAGGTGATTTATGAGGATGTAAGCGAAACAATTTTTAGCTAAAAGAAGGGCGTCAGTCACTGGATGTGCAAATGTGGTGACAGATTCCCCCTAAGGGGTTAAGGAACCTATGATTAAAGGGGTATTTTCGTCTGGGCATTCACATTCAGTTTAATTAATCTGCCATATATAAACAGATCAATCGTGCATCTCATTTGTATGGGACAACGTGGCCACATTTATGAGAAATTATCTTCACACAGGAACATTTTTTTTAATAACACCCAATTGAAGAAATGTTTACATATGGCATTATGAATTGAATTAAATGTAAATGCCCATATGGGAACCCCTTTAAAGTCAATTCTGGATCTCAGTAACACAAGAACAGTGGTCTGAAAAAAGCAACATAATCAAGGTAGATGGTGGCATGTGGTAATGGAAAAAAAGTTAAAAGCACATTTTTTCCCCATTGTTCCCCATTGTTTGGGAGAACAACAACAAACTGGACTAAGAGCAAGATTTGACAATTGTTCCAAATTTATTTTTCATTGGGTATTATTTACTTACCTGTCCTGTCGTGATCCCCGAAAGTGCATTTCCCAACCAGAATACATTCTGCCGCTATTCACGAAGATGGTGCGCCTGATATCCTGCATGTGTTGCCTCCCCTTCTTCTTCTCGATGTATGTAAGTGCATTATCTTGCGACACAAATTGAATCTTAAATCGCACGCTCAGTCCGAATCAGTTGGACCGTCCAACGGCCTGCCCCACGATTTCTGTCGCATCAAAGCCAGCGCAGTTGCGCCACAATCTGATCACGTGCAACACAACCCCCAGTTAAAATGCCTGTCACAGCGGCACAAATCCCAAAAACATCTGACGAATGTGCGATCCGCGGACCCTTAGTAAATAAGCCCCACATTATTTTAAAGCACAAGGAGAGTGTATGTGCATTTCCATCCCTGTATGTAGCTGCAACTTGCAGAACTAGTCCTTTCTGGTAGTTGCAGCACTACCAGTAGCCACAAGTTTTCCCAGTAGCCAATAGCCATAAATGCACCCAGTAGACAATAGTTGCAGAGCTCCTAGTAGCTAATAGTCACGGATCCTTAACAAATCAAACTTTTAATGAAGTTCAATTGATTAAGCATTGCTACACAGACCTTGCCAAATCGGTCACTGACCCCAATGGGCCTCACAATCTAATTAACCTGCCAGAATGTTTTTGGAGTGTGGGAGGAAAACGGAGGACCCAGAGGGAACTCACACAAACATGGAGAGAACATAAAAACTCTTTGCATATGTTGTCTAGTGCTGCAAGGCTGCAGCCACTGTGCTGCTCTACAACTATGTGCTTCTTCAGGTTAGAAGAATAGTACATAGTGATCCAATTTGTACTGCAAGTGACATTCACATAACAAACATAATAGTTCAAAGTTAAGAGGTATAAAATGTAGTGATATCTAGAGATTTTGTCTGTAAAATTCATGGTCATTGCTGTCAAGAGGTCTTTATAATAAATCCTCTTACTGGCCCAACTTCAGCAATGATTTGGTTGTGAAACCCAAGGTATAGGTTTTCCTAGGGGGCATTTTGCTTGTGCTACTGTGAGCAGCCTGTGTAGTCTAAATGTTGTAGCTAGACCTGCAGTATTATCCACGAAGCACACCTGGTATCATTGACTATAGATTCATGATTGCAAAGGCAGCAGCCTTCTTTTATGAATTGTGTGTTTGTCTCATTAATATTTCCATGATTAAAACAACTTTACCTCTTGGTGTTTTAATGTTGAGAAATGGACAGTATAAATACATAGTAATCATTTTGCAGTATTTACCCTTATGGAACAATCTATAGTAACAACAGTAATAAACATACCTGGGTGAATATATGAACCAAATGTCAGATTACACTTTTGGGTATCAAAAGGAAACTTGAAGATGTTTAGTTTACAGGAACTAACAATCCGCAATGGCACTGAATCTTTCATTAGTCCGTTGTAGTTAATAGAATAGTATGGCACATAAGGAGACTTATCTTCACCTTCTATCCTGGATTTTATAGAACAAACATAATTTTACAATTTGTTTCACCTCTTTATTAGCCTAAAAATATGTTACTTGTTACTACAGTAGTGTATTTCATGTATGAACCAAAAAAGGCCTCCATGTGGGTTCCAGCATTTGACCCACATTACGGAAAAACTTGATATGTTTTCACTCCATTTTTTCATTACATATTTGCTGTCCATCTGGGGAGGGGACTCCTACTCATTCTGTTGTCAATCAATATAAAAGGGGATGGACCTACTGTTAGTGGGCCCCTAATGCCGAACATTTCCCTGGCATTTACAAGGAATCTGTCATCATGTACAAGGCCCCTGAATCAGCATCATGTTTTATAGTGCTGAGATTCATGGCTCATTTATCCTCGCAGAGAATAGTCATGTTGGGAGCCACATTTGAAGCTGGTGAGTGTATATCTTGCTTCACTGTGTATGCACAATAAAGGGATGGATAGTTTACTTTTTTTGGCTTCATTTGCACATTTGCCAGGAGCTGCTTCAGATGAGTCACAACTATTCTTCAGCAAAATAAAAGTTGTGAAATCAGTCCAAATGATCTATATACAGACTTAGGTCACCAGTTTGCATCCCAGAATCTCAGGTGTATAAAGAGAAGTTGCCAATTTAGGGGCCCTAAACCTGGTGACATATTCCATTTAACATTTCACAGGTTATCAGCTCCACTCTGACCAGGGAGTCTGGTTGAAGGGCAGTTTCTAGGAAATTTATCCAGCAAGGCAGGTTTCAGAAAAACACCCTTCACATCAATAGCCTACAAAACCTGCTGCAGAGCATCCAAATACAACACCTCAGCTGCTGTAAAACCCTTTCATAGACACTTCAGCTGCTTCAGAACATTTTTAATAATACCTTAGAGGCCACAATTATCACATTATATGTATCATCATAGGGTATATCATCATAGATGTTATTTCAATAGCTTTGCCCAAATTGTTTAATAGTGTGGGTCCTAACTCTAGGACCTCTACCTATTTACTTAATACAAGAATGAGGGTCCATTGATTCTTGTCGTGAAAGGCTGACATGGCAGGGCAGGTAAATCATCCTAAATGCACAGGAAGAAGACCAACATAAAAGTTTGTACCGAGAGAGAGTCTGAGCATGCACATTGCTGCTATATCGTCACTCATGTGGCTGTATTGTTATAGGTCGATGAATAGGTCTAATGGATGAGTAATGCCCTAATCACATATTACTTTTTTAATCAGGATACGATTCATAATTGAATTTATTAGTAAGTATTAACATTAATTTCTTTTATAATAAAATGAAAACATAACTCTACAGTCTTATTGAATCATTGCACACAAAGGGGTAATTGCCCATTACGTGAGGATTTTCTGTCCAAAATTTCTGCACTGTAAATTTACAGGATAATACAGCAGCAGTGTAGTTTGTTTATGACAATACCATATTTCAGTGATGGCGAACCTTTTACAGACTGAATGCCCAAAATGCAAACCAGACCCACTTAGTTATTGCAAAGTGCCAACACAGCAATTCTACCATTAAATTATGAAAATCTTCTTGCTCCGTGCTATACCACAGCTTTCAAGGGTCCTGAGCACACCAATATCGTTGACAGAAGGAGGGAAAATTCAGATTCCCATTGGAGCTTCCCTGAACAGAGAGAATTGTTGGGCCAAGAGCAGGAACTTCAATGACTCCAATGATAATCTGACCATGTCCACACCTTTTCTTCCTGGGCTACCTGGGCTTGCAGGAGGATCCCTCAAGTCCTGTCTGGTGAATTTTGTGCTTGGGCAACAGCCTGAGTGCCCACTGAGAGGGCTCAGAGTGCCACCTCTGGCACCCGTGCCATAGGTTCGCCACCACTGCCATATTCATATTGCAGAAAAAATTTGTAGCAGAAACGCCTTCCACTATGTGACCGCAGCAAATAAGTTAATGCTGCTTAGCATGGTGTGTGATGCAATGCAAAATTACCATGTCCAGGTAAAATCTAGGTATGCACATCAGACACCAGACACCGATCTCGACTGGTTTCTGATTCTTGCAGAGTGACTGCTGGCATATATATACTTCAGCCATTCTGCAACATGTGAAAATACCTAGTGTGTTTAGTGGGTGAAATGTAAAGCCGGTTAATTTTATTGTTGAACAATGTATGAAATACATATGCATGCCTTGTCTGGTGGTAGAAATTACCATGTCTGGTTGATATTTACAATTATTTCAATTCCATGCATTCAAGTCGAACACTTTAATAGTTTTACTGACAACCTTTCTCCATTAGCCATAATAATGTGTACAACACTCTCCTTAGACCTACCTTTCATAGATATATAAGTCTGGCTTCCAAAATGTATCACTAGACATAAATATTTTATTGATGAAGCAAAATTGATTTGGGTTCCATTGCACAAATTCATTTTCCCATGTCTGCAACATAGAATACAAAAGAATACAACTGTCCCTGTTATGTTATGGTTTATCAACTTTCTATTGGATGTGACAAGTAATAACACAATGATCATGGGAAAAATTGTAGAAATCTACAGTACAAAACAGCATATACAGTATAACAAAGAGAACAATGTATGAGTTGGGAACATCAAACTATTAAATTAATGAAAATGGATACAACAGGGGGGGGACTACCAGGAGAAAGGTGGGGCAGTTGGGGGACACAGTAGGGAAGGGGTTAGAGTAGGAAGGTCAGGGGCGGGTGGGGATAGACAAAACACACATCCAGACTTTGACTTCCGGTGGTCAACCAAAGACCTATGATCTTTGTGCGTTATCCATGAGGATCTGTGTGTTATCCATGGGGGCCAAATTTTGTGAAAGGATTTAAATTTCATTATCTGTGTAATGTAGCTCCTCCCTACCAAGATGTGATTGATGGCATTGACAAATTGTTCATGTGTTCTTCTTTTCCCAGTCGTCCTTATTTAAGAAATGTGTGTAAATCAGCCTTCTTTCCCTACTCCACTAACATGTGATATATAAGGAAACTGCTAATGTTTCCAATGACTTAAATCTTTACAGTCAGTCACTGAATTGTCCAATCTCCTCAGAAAACTAAATCAACTAAATCATCAAGTGAAAATTTTCTAGATATGGAAAGAGAAAATCATTAGCCTCCTTTACTTATAGGACTTCAATTTCACTATAGAAACAAAGTAAGATACAGAAGCTTTACTTTATGAAGTACATTACTATTGCACAGTTTAATAAAATTATTGTTGCATGCTCTATTCATTTCTGAAATAAATGTAAATGCATCTGTTTAGTTACACTTGTTTTATATAAATACTTAGACTAGGTTTGCCTAATTTTTCGAAAAAATTTGATTCGACCCAAATCGAATCATGTCGAATCACATTAAAAAAACAGGTTTTTCCTGCCTGCAGAGAGCCTATAGGGTGTTGTAGAACGTTGTGCCATGCTTAAATATGCATAGGGAGCGTGGTTTGGTCTTCAA
Organism: Engystomops pustulosus; assembly: GCA_019512145.1. Classification (NCBI taxonomy): domain Eukaryota; kingdom Metazoa; phylum Chordata; class Amphibia; order Anura; family Leptodactylidae; genus Engystomops; species Engystomops pustulosus. The sequence continues at coordinate 106,470,393 of CM033647.1, forward strand.
ACAATGCTGTGTTTTAGTATGACACACACATGTCAGCCACTGCTCTTAGAATTGCTTCACTCTTCCTTGGGCACTTACAGAGGCCAACTTCACCAAATAAGTGAAGCAGGAACACAGCCTGACAAGTTAACGTCTGTGCCAGCTCAAAAGTTCTGAGCTGAGGGCCGAGTTTCCACTATAACATCAAAGAGAACACTTTTTTTTTACACTGACAACAGATGATTCCATAGATTACTACAGAACCTCTTCTGTTAAACGCAGATACATGTAGAAACCCCCCAAAAGAGTGGAGAGGATGTCGGCAGTAATTTTACATTGACGTCACTGATCATTTTGCACTTCTTTTCATCCATCAGTGTCTGTCTGCTTTTAATCTGTCAATAATCCATTAGCATTGCTAAAGCCAAAAACAAACATGAGTTGATCCAAAACAGAGATGACCAGTAAATGGGATACTTGCTCTGATATGTCCTCTGTGTTCTGTATCCACTCCTGAGGCTTTTCTTTCCTTCTGACAGATGAAATGAAGGGGAAAACCAAACATAGTGGCAACATCATAGAGTGCTGGAGGGTGAAAACAGCATCATGGAAATCAAAGGGTGTTCCAGGGAGACAGCGGTCAGTTGGCAGCAGCATGAGTAGGCCGCAGAGTGGCACAATGACAAATTCTGGAGGTGGCAGTAACATGATAGGCCACAGAGTGACGCAGTGACAGAGTGTGGAGGTGGCAGCAACATGGAAGGCCACAGAGTGGCACAATGACAGAGTGTGGAGGTGGCAGCAACATGGCAGGCCACAGAGTGGCACAATGACATTGTGTGGAGGTGGCGGCAGCAGCAGAAGGTAAGAGAGTGGCACAATGACAAATTCTGGAGGTGGCAGTAACATGATAGGCCACAGAGTGACACAATGACAGAGTGTGGAGGTGGCAGCAAAATGGTAGGCCATAGAGTGCCACAATGACAGAGTGTGGAGGTGGTGGCAACATGGTAGGCCATAGAGTGGCACAATGGCAGGTTGTAGAGGTGGCTGCAACATGGTAGGCCACAGTGTGGCACCTCCACACAATGAGTGTGGAGGTGCCGGCAGCAGCAGCAGGAGGTCAGAAAGCGGCGCAATGACAGAGTGTGGTGGTGGGTGACAATTCCAGTCCCTGGTAAAGATTGTGGGAGGCAGATAGTTAGAATCCAGACTCATTTGTCAATGTTTGGGGGAGGCGTCATGGCTGATCTAATCTAATGCATTAGGCATTGTTGTGTTTAAATCCTGGCCGATCCACACCTAATTCATCTTGACAAAGGTCAATTTCTCCACATTACAGGTGGACAAGCGGGTTCTCCTTGGGGTAATGATGGTCCCCGCCACAATGACCACTGCCTCTGATGCCACACTACTGGCTGGGCAGAACAGCTTCTCTACTGCGGCCACACATCAAGTTTGACTGCCCAGTAGTCCAGGGGATCCTCTACCTGTCCAAGTAGGCCACCACCTGCTGGTGCAGTGTCTGCTCCATGTCCTGTTGCTGCTGGTGGTGGCTATGCTCCTCACTTGGCGGGTGAAGGAAGCTGCTCATTAAGGATTCCAGACTTAAGCTGCTGCTGATGGGGCTGCTACTGCTCCTACCCCCACATCTCCCTACAGCAGCTGTGGCACGATGACTGTCAGGAATCCCCTGGTCAGACCTGATAGAGGATGTATAATGATGCACATAGGCAGCGGCCAACTGTCTGCACAGTATTTCTCTTTAGTACACCAGTTGTTCCTCCCTCTCGGCAGGTGGGAAAAAGGCACCCATTTTGGACCGGTAGCAAGGGTCCAAGAGGGTGGAGTGCCAAAAGTCATCCCAATGCCGGATGTTGACTATTCGGCAAAGCAGCATGCTGCGGGCCATCTGCGCAAGTGACTCTGAGGGTCTCCCGGCCTCCATCTCCACTGTATACTGCCACGGTGCTTCTGGGTCAACTGCCTTGTCTTCTGCCTCCTCCGGATGCTCCTGCTCTTCCTTTCCTGTCACCTGAGTGGAAAAACCTAATTGCACCAGACTCTGCTTGTGCTCCAATGTCCTCCTCCTCCTTCAGTTCAAACCCCACCGGACTCATGAGGCCATGGGATGTAGTCGACACTTCCCCAGTGCCCTGACCAGCCACATTTTGCAGCATTTGTTCCAGGACATGAAGCTGTGGAATGACGTTATTCAACCCATAGTCCTGGCGACTGACTAATAACGTGGCCTCTTCAAAGAGCCTGAGCAAACGGGAGGTGTCACGCATGAGCAGCCAGTGGTTGACATCAAAGTTACACTGGGGAGTACTCCTGTCTCATTAATGGCTTTTCTCTGTTCATATAGGTGGTCTAACATATGGAGGCTAGAATTCCAACAGGTGGAAACATCGCACATCAGCATATGTTGGGGGAAGCTGTTCTGCCGCTGCAACTCGAGGGTGTGCTTGGCTTTGTAAGAATGGCTGAAGTGGATGCGAAGTTTTCTGGCCATTTTTAGAATGTCTTGCAGATGGTGGGAAGACTTCAGGAACCTTTTGACAACCAGATTGAACATGTGCACCATGGAGGGCGCATGGAACATCCCTCCTTGGTGCAGTGCAGACACCACGTTCCTCCCAATTTGTCACAATTCTGATTTGCAGTTGTCGCAGAGAAAGCCACACATTGATTTCTTCTTGCATGACGTGGCGCAATTCCTCCCCTGTGTGACTTCATTCACCCAGGCAAACCAGTTATAGAACTGACGTGTCCTGCAGGTGTGGTATGATGGAACAGCACTTAGATTTGTGGAGGCTGAGGTGGTGGTGGAGAAGGAGGAGGCGGACATTGACGCAGGAGCAGGCAGACATTGGTGCAGGAGCATCAGTTTGACAACGTGGAGGAGAAAGTGGCGTCTACTTTTCAAGTTGTTGGTGTGGCTGGTCAGGAAGCACATTCACCCAGTGAGCCGTAAAGGACATCTACTGGCCTTGACCGTGGTTACAGCTCCACACGTCCATGCCGCCGTGCACCTTGGAAAATGATAAGCTCAATGACTGGCCAACCTTCTGTCCTACATATTTGTGAAGGGCTGGTCCTACGAAGTGGGTTTTGTACCCCGCGACTATTTGGCTCCCATCCTCGCACTGCTGCCACCCTGCTGACTCACGGCCACAGTAGTGACTTGCTGCCTGCTTCACTGCCTGACGTGCAAGTTGACACCCTCGTCACCCTGGCTTCACCTGGCTCCCAAATGCAATTGACTACATCATCATCGATTTGTGTTTCGCTGTCACTGCTATTCTCCTCAACGGTTTCAGTATGCACAGTCTGACTAGGCTAGTTGCAAGTCCAACATAACCTCCCATGCCACTCTCCACATCTCTACTTTCCCACCTAGTGCATGAAGCAGCGGATGTCTGCCCCACCTCTTCACTGCCAAGAAGCTGCTGACTGTCCTCAAAGAATTCATCCTCGATGTATAGTGGCACTGAGCCCAGACCACCTAGTAGATCTCTGGCTGAGGGAAATGAACAGGACAGAGGCTGGTTGAGGATAGGTGAGCACCGCTGACTTGCTCCTGGGCCATGCCAACTAAGGGTACATTCACACAGCGGTATGCCCGCCGTGCGGGCATACCGCCGTGTGCTGGAGAGGAGGAGGAGACGGCCCCTCCTTCCTCCATAGAGAATAGCGGCGCACGGCCGCACACACGCCAAAAGATAGAGCATGTGTTGTATCTGACAAACCCATGGACTCTAGGCTGAGGTTGTCAGATGTCATTTGGGAGGAAGTGGATGACCTAGTCAACCAATCGAGAACCTTTGGGTTGTTAATCAACACACTGCTGCTAGATGACAACGGCAGTTCTGGCCTCACAGAGTCATCCCTTCTGCGTCCAGTTACTGTGCTGCGACCTGTGTCTGCTCTACCTGCCACCTCACTGTCTGACATATTGGTTAATCTTAATTGGTTAATCTTGATATCTACTTTACCAACAAAAAACACTTGGACTGACACCCTGGACTTTAGAAAAAATCACTACAGCAACTATGTGGATTAGACAGATTTCTTGATATCTACTTTATCAACAAAAAACACTTGAAATTTGGTGTGTACAGAACCACAAGAACTAACACCCTGGACTTTGAGAAAAAGTCACTATAGCAACTATGTGGATTGGACACGGAATACTTGATATTTACCTTATCAACAAAAAAGCACTTGAAATGTGGGGAATACAGAACCCCAAGAACTGACAACCTGGACTTTGAGAAATAAAAAAATCACTCCAGGAGTTACTGAGCACAAGCAGATAGACACTACAGACAGCACATGCAGTGTGAAATGACGAGATTGGAAATGGCTGCCTGTTTTTATAGGGTCGTGACATCACATAAGCCTGCCAGTCGCTGATTGGCTTTCATGCCTGCACATGTGATCGATGGTGTTCCTTTCTTCTTCCGAGAGTTCTCTGCCCCATTTAACATGTTGTGCTTGCGGCCATTTGCTAATAAAGAGGAAAAAATAACCTTCAATCCCACTAATCATGTAAACTTCAGGTTCGTGCCGAATCAAAGTTTTCATGAAATACGAAACGAATTCTGATTCGTTAGAATCGATTCGCCCATCTCTATATATACTGGCTCACATTTATCAAAACTAGTGCAGTCTGTACTATATGCAGTTTGCCTGTGGAGTGAGCAGAGTGTACAAGATTAATCAAAACTAGTGCATAGTCTTCATTTAACTCCTTAACGACTTGGCCCTTTTTAGTTTTTTCACTTCCATTTTTCACTCACCACCTTCAAAAATCTATTATTATTTTTCCTTATAAAGAGCTCTATGTTGGCTTATTCTTTGCATAACAAATTGCAGTTCATAGTGATGGTATTTAATATTCCTTGCCGTGTACTGGAAGCGGGAAAAAATTCCAAATGCAGTGAAAATGGTGAAAAAACGCTTTTGCAACGTTTTCCTGTGGGCTTGGATTTCCAGCTTTCACTGTGCACCACAAATGACATGTCTACTTTATTCTTTGGGTTGGTGCAATCATGGGGATACCAAATTTGAATAGGTTTTATAATGCTTTAAAAAAATTTACAAAAATTAAAACCTCCTGTACAAAATGTATTTTTTAATTTTGCCATCTTCTGGCGCCAATAACTTTTTCATACTTTGGTGTATGGAGCTGTGGGTGGTGTCATTTTTTGCGACTTTTGATGTCATTTTCATTGCTATAATTTATAGGACTGTGCGACTTTTTGATCACTTTTTATCGATTTTTTTATATTTTTCAAAATGGCAAAAAAGTGCCATTTTCGACTTTGGTAAAAGCAGTGAAAAACCGTTATTATTTTTGATAGATCAGGCATTTTCGGACGTGGCGATACCTAATGTTTTTATGATTTTTACTGTTTATTAAAATTAATATCAGTTATAGGAAAAGGAGGGTGGTTTCAATTTTTAGGTTTTTTTATTATAATTTTTTTTTATTTTTACTTTTACTATTTTTCAGACTCCCTAGGGTACTTTAACCCTAGGTTGTCTGATTGATCCTATCATATACTGCCATACTACAGTATGGCAGTATATGACGATTTTCCTCCTCTATCAGCACATTGTAATGAATGGGTTAAAACGAGCCTGCCTCGGGTCTTAGGGAGACCCGAGGCTGTCATGGCGACGGATCGCCGCTCCACGATGACGACACGGGGAGTGACGATCCGCGGCAAGATGCCCGCCGCCATCTTGATGAAGCTGCCAGCAGCATTGCTAGCACCGATCGCGGGTGTTACTGGTAAGCCTTTGCTGCAATATGCAGCAAAGAATTACTGGCTATGGAGAGGGCTCGGCCCCCGCAAGTCGGAAAGGGGTTAATTTGCTGCACCATGCACCACTCGGGAACTATTACTATTATTTTTTGGTGCACTTTGTCCATGATGCAGAATTGTGGTGCAGATACATAAAAACAAACAGATAATCAGTGTTTTTCAACTAAACCATTTTAATGTATACACAATTGCATATCTTACCATGCTGAACCAAACTAGTGTAGTTAAAGACTGCATGCTTGTGTCCTAGAAAGAGAAAGAATAGAAATCAAAAATAATAACACAACATAGTTGAATTAGCTGTGAATGTGGCTGATCAAGAAAAATGATAATATAAATGGATATTCAAATGTATGATATATCCAACGGATATAAAAATTGGCTCAGGTCATAATCATCTTGTGCATTGGAAGAATGGAGAGTGGGCTGGTATGCAGGGCTGCCTTAAGGGTTTTAGGGGTCCCATAAAGGTAAATTTACAGGTTTATACACTTTTATACTGTCTGTACACAGAAGCAAAAACAGGCATGTCCTCTGTTTCTCTGTGGGCATGGCTGTGATTGGCCAAGCAGGACATCTCTGTTGTTTAAGGGCAGCGTCACATGTCCAGATGCCATTACAGATAGAAGACAGAAGTAGGGTTGCTGCTCTTCATAGCGTCAGTCAAACAGGCAGGGACTTTTGAAATATCAATTATTGCCCTTTTCAGTGTACTTAGGCAAGGACAGGAAGCTGCTGGAATTAGGGAGAGGTGCCTTTTTTAGGGCACTGTGAAGAATGTCATTAAGCTACTGGACCAGACTCAGTGCTATCTGCATTTCTAGCATCATCCAGCAAGATCTTAAAAGGTACAATCTAAGTGTACAGGCATTCCCTGGGTTACATACAAGATAGGTTCCATATGTTTGTTCTTAAGTTGAATTTGTATGTAAGTTGAAACTGTATATTTTAATGTAGTTCCAGACAAATAATGGATACTTTACAGCTGATCATTGCAGTCTGGTACTATGATACAGCATTCAGAGAGCTTCACCAAAGGTCACAGTTGGCAGAGAGGTCTGTCTTTAACTATGGGTCATCTGTAAGCCGGGTGTCCTTAAGTAGGGACCGTCTTTAGTTTGCAGTTCTATCAAAATAATAAAGGGGCTGTTGCAATATAGTTTGGAGTTCCATCAAAATCTTAAAGGGGCTCTTGCACTACAGTTTCTTGTTCTGGTATCATCCATTGTTAATTAAAAATACAAGTTTTGGACATGTTTGCATCAGTGTTACTTCAAAGTACCAGTATTATAAGTATTTGCAGCAGTGTTAACTTACACTACCAGTCTTAAAAGTATTTGTGTCAGTGTCAACTTATAATAATAATTCCTTTATTTATATAGCTCACACAGATTACGCAGTGCTACACAGAAATCACTTCCAGTCTCACGAGTATTTGTATTAATATTAGTTTTTACTATCACAAACCTATCCAACCTGAATTTCGCCCAACCTGCTCATCAGTATTAGAGACCAGTAGGAAATTTCCCACTAGTATTGCAGTCTATAGGAGTGTGATCAGATCCCCTAGGGTTCATGTACCCTAGGGGGCCTAAAATGTTAACTTTTTTTAAAGTTCAAAAAAGTAATGAAAATCTAAAAGCACTAAAAATAAACAAAAAAGCCTTGACCCCTCTTAAAGAAAATAGGATCCAAATGTGTTAATCGACAAAAAAGTTTGTACACTCCCCAAAATGGTAGCAATGAAAATATAATCTTCTCCTACAGGTCCGTAAAGTGAAGTATGAAAAAGTAATTGGTGTCAGAACATCATGCTAGCTCCCAGCAGGGGGCAGCGAGGGGCGTGAAGAGGAGCATTTTCAGCGGGTGGGGGGTGCTGGGGAAGGATGGCGTGGGAAGTATCTGACCCTGCACTGATGCACATGTGAAAACCTGGCATAGAAATAAAACGTGGTGCAGCCACCTGCCATAAACATCAAGAGCCCCAAGCCTCAGATTTTCAAAATTTTTGAGATTTGCGCCACTGTGACAGATATTTATCTGGGGATTGCCTTGCACACAATCAGATTGTGGCACTGCTTCGCTGGCTTTCATAAGACAGAAATTGGGGGAGGCGTGCCATCCAGCTCCTGTGACTACCCCAGGATTTTTGTCGGGGTGCAAAAGTAAGTTATAACACACAATTATACTGTAATGCAAATGCTTAAAAAGGCAGAAAGGCAGATTTGCACTGCAGGTGTAATAAGCTTCTGAAACTTGTCTTTAGTGAAAATTAGGTCCCATGATTATCCATGGCTTCCTTTCTTCTAAAATAAACTTTTAAAATCATGCTGAAGGAGTGTGTTACCCAAGCCCCTCCGAGCTTCAGCTTCTCAGACTGTTATATTGTTTCCATTTTGCCCCCCCGCCTTTGCCTGATGTGATCTCACGCCAGCAGAGGAAGTTTCAGCATACAACCTGTAAAGACGCAGCTGCAGCCCCCAGCCTCTGGTCCCAGTTTAAAGTAAAAATAATAAAAACTTACTTCCAACCCTCTACTTGCCCCTTACGCCTCCTGGTCTTCTGGTAGCGCAATGAATTAACAAGAATATGCAAAGCAATGAAGCTTTCCTGTGCTGATCACCAAACCAATAGTTTCTGTGTCTTAAAGACACAGATATAACTATTGCCCAAAGGGAATGGGTCCTTGTGCTGGACTCCTTTTCTTTAATGCAGGCAATAGATCCCTGACAGCAGGACTGCCCTGATGGAAGCCCGGCATACATGGCTCACTCTCCTTTGGACCAAACACCATGAGACTCTCAGCTATTAAAGACATTTCTACAATACCTGTGATGGGTACACTATTCAATTAAAGTGTGCTAGAATACAAAACAAAATGAAGTTTATTTCTTTTTTTACATAATTTTATTAAAAGCTTATTACAGTATCTCCTATCCACTGGATCAGGTATATCTGTCTTTGTAAAAAGCTCACAAGACAACACAAAAAGAGGATCTCATTACCTGCAAAATGCAAACATATATTAAAGTTGCCATAGTAACATTACCAATTTAACAATCGTGTAGAGGGTCATCCCAATATCTACTGTAGTTGTAGTTGTCCAGTTTTTCACTGGCCGAATATATTGGCTTGGAAAGGTCAAATTCTGAATCAGGTTATTGATGCTACAGTCATCCTGGCAGTAATTTGCACCTAAGAGAAAGAGATGAAATACAATGCAGAGGCAATAAACTGCATCCTAAAATTTTGACCGCACTAATCTAATAATAATTCATAACATCACCCCTACACGGGTTTCATGGGCTTCCATTCGGGAGGCAGACATGGCTCCCTGACAGTCTTGAAATGGCCACTGACAAGATGGTTTGTCAGTGGCTAATAGTTGAGCCTGAGTGGCTAACAGTTGAGTTGAGCCTTGAGCTTGAGCTCAGAGTATAACTATTCTAACTATAAAAAACACTTTCATAAAATGCATGTTCTACCACAAAACATAGTAGTAGTAGTAGTAGTAGCATTTTGTTTTTCTGTGGGTTGCTGGTTTTTAGTTTCTGAGGTGTTTCACAATACAAATGCAATAAAACATTTCATCTTAGGAGAAAATAACATCTTCTCTAGTACTTCTACAGGACCTGTAATGATGTCAAATGTTACATCATCAAAGGTCCTCATAGAAGGTTGTCTGAGAAGAAGAGGAACCAATTGTTTCTGTGTATGATGGGAGGAAGGAGATGTGGGGGTGCTGACTGTTTAAGGTGGAGTAAGACCTGAGGTTACAGGATGTGTGAGGACAAGCGAACCTGGGGGTGATGGCTATGTTTGAAGATAGGGGACAAAAGGGGTGTTGACTGTGTGAGGATAAATAACAATTATGACTATGTAAGGAGGGGGACATGGGGGTCTCCAATTTGTTAAGTAAGTAGAAGGACATGCTTGTACATGATATGTGAAAATGACTGGAACATGGGAATTCAGGTTGTATTACACCTTCTAGTTCCTTCTCTACATATAGAAAATCCCTACCCCCATCTCTTGCCATGCATATAGGATACCTACACAAAGTTCCTCTCATACATGTTTAGGATCCTTGCACTCCACAAAAAGGTGAAATAGATACCATATTTTCTCCTTTATTAGGACATGGACAAAAGCATCTCCCAGTGGACTTGCAATTTTGCAAGTGAATTAAAATAATAATCTTTATTTTACAGGTAAACTTAATGTTTAGGATTAATTAACATTTGCTTTTGCATTTTATTTAAAATTTCTCAGTTTATTTTCATATTCCAAAAGCCATATATTTTTAATATTTTTTTATTTAACAAAACCCTATGAGGGCTTGATAGCTATATTACAGTAATTCTTAGTGGCAACATTTAAAATGCCGTGAAATGTACTCACTTGCCACAAGGCAAGATGAGCATAGTAGAGCCCTGAGGGGGCAGTGGAATTGCATATTACAGTGTGCGGCATCCAAGCACCCAAGCCGCCCAGGGGGGCTTATGGCAAACCAAATTACCCACCAGAATTACGGACTTGCCAAAGTAAGATGCAATTGACAGGGAGATCGGTGCAGCACAGATACTTGTGTCTGCTTTCTTTGACTGACACTGGCTAGCAGGAGAGCCAGGGAGAGTGGCAGAGGTGCGAGAGTGCTGGGACTGGAAATGAAACTTTTCTTTTTTTCTTCGACTTTACATAAATGTAGTAAGTTTTTATATGTTATACCTCTCAATTCAGGTATATTTCTTTTATATATTAGAAAACTCTGCTAGGGTCCCTGTCAGGACTAACTATCTGCAGAGAATTCTTGCTTCAAGTTCTATAGCCATATATAACCTTTCTAACACTGGCTGTTATGAAGATAAGGTAAAAATTATATTTAGATTGGGAGGGGGGGGGATCTATTTAAACAAACATCCCATTGTGTATATTGCATAGAATTTAGCTGCAATATTAACCCCAGTCATTTGTGTGGAGAAACCATTTAAGGTTTTCTACAAGTTGTTTGCAGTTCAGGATTACAGAAAAGTTACTTACGGCTATGTTTTTGATTTTACATCTTCATATATCAAAGGATGATATAAGGATGCAACTGTTCACTAGGAATGGAAGGCAATTTGGAATGCCAAATAACTGGAGTAATTTGCACCAGAAATGCTAGGAGCCATATTAATTGAAGATTTTAGACCATTTTAATTCAGTTATCCGACTCCCCCATAAAGGGGCATGTCCTCGGTGATTAGGGGGCATAAACAGACAGAAAATAGCCCGAGCACCAGAAAATACAATATTGTATTACAGCAAACTAGACCAACTAACAGGAGGTGCAAAATACGACTCAACAGTCTTATGCTGATTTCACACTACTGTTCAAACTTCCCTTCCTTACCTCTGTTAAAAAAAGATAAAGAACAGTTGTTTAACTGATCAATTAAAAATCCCATTGACATCAATGTAAATTTTATGTAATCCGTAGTGGTTTAGTAGGCATCAGAGGATAAGTAATGCAGGCTCAGTCATTTTTGCCGTCCCAAAAACAGAACATAATGGATGACATTTAATTTACATTGATGTCAATGGGATTTTTAATTTAAACCTTCATTCTTTACTTTAATGGAGGTAAGAAATGGAGGTTTGAAATTGAGGTTTGAAATTAGTCTTATAATGCGGCAGATTAGTCATCCAGCATCAGATACAATTGATTAACAGATTAATCTGTCAATCTGCCACAGAAGAGACTGTCTAGTTTTACTTTGCACTGGTCTAAAAAAACACATTATTCCTATCCAATCATCAGTATCAACAAAAGCAGATAAAAATATGAAACCTAATGAAACCTACCAAACAAGGTGCATGTAAGCAGGAGAGCCAAACCGTGCCGAGACATTGCAAGACAAGCAGAAATACATGGACTGCTGTCACCAAGAGCATTTCTATTTGTGTAGGTGGAGACAGACTTCCCTGTCTGAGGAACCTAGAGGTGGCAAATAGTTGATAAACTTGTTTAAAATAATGGTTGCTATTTAAATTGAATTACATGAAATGAAAGAAAATCTAAATAGTTGTACAAGAAAATACAAGGAAATAACACACTGTGGGGACAATAAGTATCTTATACATTGCCAAATTTGAAAGAATGAAGAAGTCTGTAATTTTATTGTAGATATACTTTAACTGAGAAATCTGTTAGTTTTTCTCTAAGGAGCCCCCTTATTCTGCACTAATTACCTGTATTAATTGGATCAGTTTGATGTGGTGAAAGACACCTGTCTACACACTCAATCACCCTCCAACATCTCCTCCATGGCTAAGACCAGGGGCCAACTGGCCATTTATCCCACCGGGGTCTTTCCCGGTCGGCCGACAGATCTGGGGACGGTCTGAGGCTGGTCGGGCCGACTGACAGAAGCAGCAGTGCATGCTAGGGCCCTAAGCCGACAGGTTTTAAGCCGGGCGGCAAAGAGACAGCGCAAACGCTGGGCTGACAGCAGGTCTGGGGCCAGGCAGTGAAGACAGCATGTAACCGGGTGATCACATGCTGCTGCTGAACTGCACAGGCTGCGCAATGACGTCATTGCGCAGTATGAGCAGTGGCGCACAGAGGTCACGAGACTACCTGTGCGCAAAATGAGCATCCTCCCAATAAGCGTCCTGAAGAGGAATAGCAGAGAGTTGGTCGGTGGAGCTTGTGCCAGCGCCAGCCATGTATGTTAACATTTTTTTTCCAAGCACCAAGCCACTACTTGGGGCAGCGGCTTTCCAGTATTATTAATGAATGAGTAGAATACTGTCAGAACTATTTATAAACTTAATTGTGAGGTATATATAATATGTACTGCCTTGAGGGTGCAGGGAGGGGGGAAGGGTATTGGGGCTGGATGGGCACTGCATATTAGTATATTGGGTGGGCTAGATGGACCCTGCTCAATTTATTAGTATGGTATATTTGGGGTCCGGGGTGGAGCATATGGTCCCTGCACAATTTATAAGTATATTTGGGGAGGCGGGGGGAGCATATGGGCATTCAAGAGGAAAGAAAGAGCTGGCACTCACCGCTGTTAAAGTAAAATCAGTCTTTTATTCCATATCGCTTTAAAAACTTCGCTACAGGAGAGAGGAATAAAGCAAGAGGCGACGGCCCGTTTCGCGCTACAAGCGCTTAATCCTGTCCTCCTTCCTCATTGCCTGAACTTATTTCAAGTTAATGCTCCAAAAAATCTGCTGTGGGATGTTTTTGTTATCGCTGTCCCACTCGGTTTTCTTCCTTTTGTGCGATAGCATATGGGCCCTGCACAATTTATAAGTATATTTGGGATGGGGGTGGGAATGGGCCCTGCACAATTTTTAAGTATACTTGGGGACAGAGTAGATGGGCACTGCCACACTGCATGGTTTATAAGAATATTGGGGGGAAGCAAGCAGATTGGCACTGCACAGTTTAGAAGAATATTAATTGGGTGTGGTTGCATAGTTTAGAATACATATATCCTTAAAATTAATTAGGTCAGAGTGTGGTGTGCCCTCGCTCACGATGTTACTTTAGCCCCAGGCTGCAATGATCAGCTGTAAGGTGTCTGTAATGAAGCTTTATTGATAATCCTTGTTCCCATTACAGCACAAAGTTTTAAAAATCCAATTGTCACTCACTAAAATCATCTACCATATATACTTGTGTATAAGCCGAGTATAATTTCTACATTTTCACAATTTCTAAATGATAAGCTGAAAATCTATTGTTATTTAAACTCTAACATAAGACTTGATGGTCGCTGGTCTTCTACCTGACAACAATGGGGCTTATTTATGTGGTGCATTTATGTGGCGCGCCTGCGCTGGCTTTCATGCGACAGAAATCAAGGGTGGGCCGTCGGATGATCCGAATGATTGGGACTGAGATCGGGGGTTTAACTTTCAAAACGTGTCGCAAGAAGCAACAGTAAGAAGAAGGTAAACTCTGTCGGACCTGAGCAGGGAAGTGACACATGCAGGTTATCGGGACCACAATCTTAGTGAGTGCATGATAGTCGGAACAATGAACTTTGGGTGAACTCCTCGGACAGATAAGTAAATGAGCCCCAATGTCTTTATTACTCTGGATGAAAGACCTAGAGACTTGGGGTCTCAATCTCCAAGCCGTAAGCTGTAGCTTCTGTGGCGATGAATGGAAAAACTCCATCTAATCAGAATTGCATTCGGTCTCTCTTCTTTGTTTTTGTAAAGTATTCTCTGAATGAGCGGTCTCGTAGAAAATATGTAAATGAACTGGTTGGTCCCGGGAAGAGACAGGGCATCCACTGCATAGGGTTGGTCTGACCTGTAAAGAGAACAAAACATTGGCAACTTCAAGTTCTGTATGGTCGCCATCAAGTCTATTTGTGGACAACCGAACCGACTGATGATCTGTTGAGAGATAACACTGTTCAAGGACCATTCCCCTGGTCTTAGTTGAGAGCAGCTTAAAATGTTTCCCTTTTTCTCAGTCCAGGAGATAATCTTTTGACAGTTTGATGAGGGGTCTGCTCCTGGTACCCTCTTGCTTGTTTATGTAATTAAAACATGACAGATTGTTGGTCTATACCTTTTTAGCTGGGTCTGGAAGAATTTCTGGGCTAAATAAGTGGCTTTCAATTCTCTTTGATTCCAGGACAGAGTCCGGTCTGTGTAGTTCCATTTGTCCTTAACCCAAAGATTGCTGAGGTGGGCCCCCAACCTGAGGATTAGGCATCGACTGTCAGGATCTGGGGTTGAACAAAACAAAGATTTGCCGTCTTCCTCAATTACCAAATTCTTCCTCAATTACCAACTGAGGCTGACTCTGGTTTGAGGAGTTAGCACAATCGGGTTGGTTGAGTCCCGATGGAGATTTGTTCCAAACAGCCAGAATGTTGAGTTGTAGCTGTCTGAAATGTGCCTTTGCCCAAGGAACTGCTTCTATTATTGAAGTCATCAGACCCAGAACCCTGACCGTTGTGCATCTTGTCTTGATAAGGTAGTGCACGGACTGCTTGATTTTCAAGATTCTCTCAAGAATAAACAACAGGAACTGAATCCTGATTGTTGAAAGAAGAAGGGATTTTTCCCAGTTGATTAGGAAACCCAGTTGTTACAGAAGAGTGCTATTCTCAGATATTTCCTGTGACCTCTCCTGATGGGAATGTGGCATTGGCCAGGTCTATTTTGGCCATGTAGTTGCTTTGTTGTAGAATGGCGGTGGCTGATTTTATGGAGTCCAGCTTGAATGCAATTTTGGTCAAAAACCTGTTTAGGTAGCGGAGGTCTATAATTAATATCCACCTGTTGTTAGACTTTGGTGCAGCAACAAAGTCTAACAAAGGAAATTTTGTTAGACTTGTTAGAAACAATCTTGGGAGGCAATTCCCATTCTTCAGATTCATTAGGGTCGATATTGTATGATGCTCGAAAACGAGACCCCAACTCAAATATTTTTTCAGGCTTAGACCCACCCTGTTCAAAGAGGACTTTAAGATCCGGATGACTAGGCAATACTTTGGCTTTTTTCCTGGGAAAATAAAAAAGTGCATCTTGGTTAACCGAGTCATTATGAGACTCATCTGTCTCCATAACACTTCCTTCTGAGTCAGGGCTGTGCCCAGAAATTATCTGGACCTCTGAGCAGCTGCTAGAAGATATAGAAGATGATTGCCTACAATGGTTTATGATGTCTTTTAGACTTCTTTTTCTTTTAACTCAAATACACCAGACATTTTTCCCTTCATCCACTGAAAAGACATCTCCTCCTGAAGTCTGAGCAGGAGCTGCACAAGGGGCACAAACATCATCAGGGCAATCATCTGGGATAGGTTGCTCACAGCTAATACAGTCTCTATGATGAAACGTTCTCATTCTTTTACCAAGGCAGGGTATCTGTAACACAAACAACACGTGTTAGAACATGCCAAATGAAGAAACAAGGACATTAAGGAAAGTAACAAACCTTAAGCTCAAACTGGCTCGGCTGCCTGGCAGGTGCAGAGATCATACCCTAGCAGTAAGCCTTAAAGAGTAACTGTAAAGGTTTTTTGTTTTTCACAAATCAATAGCTCTTGGGAGGTAAAACAACTTTGCTTATTATCTTTATTACGTATATGCAGTAGTTTCCTTGCTATAGCCCTCACATTACCTCATTGCTGTAATGGCTGCCTCCTCTCCATGTGCTGATAAGCCCTGGAATCCAACAGAGAAGCAGAGTTAAAGGGAACCTGTCACCAGGGACCTAATTTTCACTAAAAACAGATTGTAAAAGCCCATGCCTGTTTGCTGTTTCTAAGCATTTGCATTACAGTATAATTTTGTGTTATAACTTACTCTTGCATCCTGATAAAATCCTGGGGTAGTCACAGAGGCTGGGGTTTGGTTTTAATGCATTTCAAAAAACAACATGTGACTTGTCTGAGCTGCAGGCGGCCTCCATCTTTGAGATCCTCTACAGCTCTGTCCCTCCCCCACTTATGTCATCTCACCAGGCTGTGACCTCTGAGAAGGAGCAGGAGGTACAGTTGTACAGGAGCTCAAAGGTGGGGGCTAAGCTCTGAGGAGTGAGTAACACAGACAAGTCACATATTGTTTTTTGAAATGCGTCCAAACCAATGTCCAGCCCCTGGGACTACCCCAGGATTTTATCAGGATGCAAGGTAAGTTATAACACACAATTATTTTGTATTGCAAATGCTTAGAAAAAGGCAGAAAGGCATATTTGTACTGCAGGTGTGAAGCTTCTGCAACCTGTCTTTAGTGAAAATGAGGTTCATGGTGACAGGTTCCCTTTAAACAAGCCACGGTTTCATGGGAGGGGCAGAGCTGCTGCCCTCTGCTCACAGAGGAGAAGGTCATGTTTTAGTGAATGTAGCAGAGCTGGATGTATATGCAGATGTCTCCTGCACAGAAGGTACAAGATCGCCCTGTTCACTCCCTCAATCCCAAACAGTTAAGCTGTTAACCTTAAGTGCTCACACAGCACAGGCTATAGACTGCCTGTAACTGGTGTACTAATGATTTCTACCACTTATTACATGTACCCTGCTCCTCCATGTGATGGAAGCTACCAGGCTGGTCACCATATACATCCTGTATGTGCACTGTGCAATGTTCTGTGGATTTACTTGTGGGAAACTAAATTAATAAAACAAAACAATAGTTAACAGTACTACCAGTAACAGAGGTCAATTAAGACCTAATCATAAAAGTTACTCCACTATGCCAGAGTGGTCAGAGGTGGCCCTCACAAATATTAAATAAATACCAAAAACTAGACGAAAAGAGGGAAATCCATGCCAATGATAGTCTTAAAAAAATTGAAAAACTTTATTGATAACAAATTAATTCTTTAAAATGTGCTAAAAATTCCAGGAGAGACAATGCATGGACAGCCCAGGTAAGGGTACACAGATGTATACAGAATAGTACAAAGGGAGCACAGCTCCTAATGGCAGTAATGTGTACTGCGCCACATAACAGAACTCATGCCCAGACACAGAAGTTGACATGAGAGAAGGATACCCAGGAGGCGCTGAGCCCTAAGGTTAGCAAGAGCTTTGTTCATAACAATATAGAAACCACCTTACAGTACATGAATATGCAGATGGTGGCTTTAGGAAAGGGGGAGATGCGTCAATACGGCAGCTATTGCTCAGTGTATTGAGTGCAAAACAAAGCTGACCTCCCATTACTCAAAAGCCATATCTGAGAAGACAGCGGTTCCCAGCTTCTAATAGGAGACGCGGTAGACCGTTCCGCGCGTATCTCCCGACAAGTAAGCAGATGTGCCGAACATCTGTAATCTATTCTTCACTGTGTTTTTCACTGTGTTTTTCACTTAAATGATCCTGTGTTCACTGTGTTCACTGTTTTTATTCTATTCTTCATTGTTCTTCACTGTGTTTTTTTAATTAAATGCTCGATCTCGAGCAGGGGAAATACTCGTCCGAGCAACGAGCCGTTTCGAGTACCTTAATACTCGAACGAGCATCAAGCTCGGACGAGTATACTCGCTCATCTCTATTTATGATGTCTTTTAGACTTCTTTTTCTTTGAACTCATCTCAAATACACCAGACATTTTTTCCTTCATCCACTGAAAAGACATCTCCTCCTGAAGTCTGAGCAGGAGCTGCACAAGGGGCACAAACGTCATCAGGGCAATTATCCGGTATAGGTTGCTCACAGCTAATACAGTCTCTATGACGTAACTTTCTCATTCTTTTACCAAGTCTGGGTATCTGTAACACAAACAACACATGTTAGACATGCCAAATGAAGAAACAAGGACATTAAGGAAAGAAACAAACCTTAAGCTCAAACTGGCTCGTCTGCCTGGCAGGTGCAGAGATCATACCCTAGCAGTAAGTCGTAAAGAGTAACTGTAAAGGTTTTTTGTTTTTCACAAATTAATATCTCTTGGGATGTAAAACAACTTTGCTTATTATCTTTATTACGTATATGCAGTTTCCTTGCTATAGCCCTCACATTACCTCATTACTGTAATGGCTGCCTCCTCTCCATGTGCTGATAAGCCTTGGAATCCAACAGAGAAGCAGAGTTAAAGGGAACCTGTCACCAGGGACCTAATTTTCACTAAAAACAGTAAAAGCCCATGCCGGTTTGCTTTTTCTAAGCATTTGCAGTACAGTATAATTTTGTGTTATAACTTACTCTTGCATCCTGATAAAATCCTGGGGTAGTCACAGAGGCTGGGCTTTGGTTTTAATGCATTTCAAAAAACAACATGTGACTTGTCTGAGCTCCAGGCTTTCTCCATCTTTGTGCTCCTGTACAGCTCTGTCCCTCCCCCACTTATGTCATCTCACCAGGCTGTGACCTCTGAGAAGGAGCAGGAGGTACAGTTGTACAGGAGCACAAAGGTGGGGGCTAAGCTCTGAGGAGCGAGTAACACAGACAAGTCACATATTGTTTTTTGAAATGCGTCCAAACCATTGTCCAGCCCCTGAGACTACCCCAGGATTTTATCAGGATGCAAGGTAAGTTATAACACACAATTATTTTGTATTGCAAATGCTTAGAAAAGGCAGAGAGGCATATTTGTACTGCAGGTGTAATAAGCTTCTGCAACCTGTCTTTAGTGAAAATGAGGTTCATGGTGACAGGTTCCCATTAAACAAGCCACGGTTTCATGGGAGGGGCGGAGCTGCTGCCCTCTGCTCACAGAGGAGAAGGTCATGTTTTAGTGAATGTAGCAGAGCTGGATGTACACTCACCGGCCACTTTATTAGGTACACCTGTCCAACTGCTCGTTAACACTTAATTTCTATCACATGGCGGCAACTCAGTGCATTTAGGCATGTAGACATGGTCAAGACAATCTCCTGCAGTTCAAACCAAGCATCAGTATGGGGAAGAAAGGTGATTTGAGTGCCTTTGAACGTGGCATGGTTGTTGGTGCCAGAAGGGCTGGTCTGAGTATTTCAGAAACTGCTGATCTACTGGGATTTTCACGCACAACCATCTCTAGGGTTCACAGAGAATGGTCCGAAAAAGAAAAAACATTTAGTGAGCGGCAGTTCTGTGGGCGGAAATGCCTTGTTGATGCCAGAGGTCAGAGGAGCATGAGCAGACTGGTTCGAGCTGATAGAAAGGCAACAGTGACTCAAATCGCCACCCGTTACAACCAAGGTAGGCAGAAGAGCATCTCTGAATGCACAGTACGTCGAACTTTGAGGCAGATGGGCTACAGCAGCAGAAGACCACACCGGGTGCCACTCCTTTCATATCTGAGAAGACAGCGGTTCCCAGCTTCTAATAGGAGACGCGGTAGGAGGGGAGTTTATCCTGAACTCCAACAAACACTGAACTTCCACCACAACAGGGGAAAAAGTACAGCCTCAGAATGTAATTTTACCAGTATTGCACTGGTAAGACATCTGCTACTACCCTGCTGGATGTGTACCACAGCCCAGGCCTTTGGGGAGTAAGAGGATACTGGCAGTAAACCTAATTAGGACTGAAGAAATAAACACACCTCTTCCTTGAATCCTAAGATACTTATTGGGCAGTTGGTTAATTGATTTATTGCTAATTAACATTGTTATTGCGTTCTTCTGTCATAATTAGGACTCCTGACTCTTTACCAATCAGTGCTGCCTGAAGGACGGGAGAAACATAGGGTTACTTGTCCTGCCACCACTGCTGAAGCGTTATCACTGAGGATTCAGCACAGCCTGCTTTTTAAGAACAGGCCTTACCTCATTCCGATGTGCACGGCGGCGGGAATACCATGATGAAGGCATCCTGGACAGAGCAATAAGTATGTACAGAAATGAAATGCAATGCAATTCACATGAGTAATTTGAATCTGAGAAATCAACTCCCAGCAGCTGAAAGAACTGCTCAAAGTTGTAGTTCTTCAGCTCACTCTTAATTTTCTATAGCTTCATTTTATCCCCTGCAGATTGTCCAAAATGCATATTTTACATCATTTCAACAAATATTGGAATAAAAGCCCCGAGTATAAGCCGAGACCCCTAATTTTTGCACAAAAAACTGAGAAAACCTATTGACTTGAGTATAAGCCGAGGGTGGGAAATGCATTGGTCACAGCCCCCCCCCAGTAAATCTGCCCCATTGGGGCAGATTTATCAAGCTGTCTGAAAGTCAGAACATTTCTAGTTGCCCGTGGCAACCAATCACAGCTCCCTTTTAAATATTTATGACCACTGGTAAAATGAAAGCTGAGCTGTAATTGGTTGCCATAGGCAACAAGAAATATTCTGACTTTCAGACAGCTTGATAAATCTTCCCCATTATATTAAATGACAACTGTGTAGCATTCTTATTTTTTATGTTTTCATGTTCTTATAGATTTGTATGGGAATGCAATTTAAAGGAAATTATGGATTACTGTCAAAATATTTCTCTGCCTGATGTAATTTCACTGCATCTCACTTTCAGCACACAGTAGGGAGAAGTGCTCCTTCACAATGTAACATTCTTTGAATCTGCAACACAAAGAGACCCTGGTAACACCCCCAAAGGTCCTTCTGACTCATTAGCAAAAATTGAAAATTTGGGAAAAAAACTGAACTTCACCACAAAGGGGAAAAGTACAGCCTCAGAATGTAATTTTACCAGTTATTGCACTGAGTAAGAATCTGCTACACCCGGCTGGATGGTCCCACGCCCAGCCTTTGGGGGGTAAGAGGTACTGGCAGTAACCTAATTAGGACGAAGAAATAAATACACTCTTCCTTGAATCTAAGATACTTTTATTGGGCAGTTGGTAATTGATTTTATTGCAATTAAACATTGTTATTGGTTTCTTCTGGCATAATTAGGACATCCTGACTCTTTACCAATCAAGTGCTGCCTGAAGGACGGGAGAAACATTAGGGTACTTGCAGCAACCACGGCTGAAGCGTCATCAGGAGGATTCGCACAAGCCTGCTTTTTAAGAACAGGCCTTAACTCATTCCGAGTGCACGGCGGCGGGAATACCAATGATGAAGGCCTCCTGACAGAGCAATAAGTATGTACAGAATGAAAGGCAAGCAATTCACATGAGGTCATTGGAATATGAGAAAGAACACAGCAGCTGAAAGAAATGCTCAAAGTGTAGTTCTTCAGCTTCCAATCTACTTTTCATAAGCTGCATTTTAGCCTCCCTCCCCCATGCAGATTGTCCAAAATGCCATATTTTAGCATAATTTCACAAATATTGGAATAAAAGCCCCGGTATAAGCCGAGACCCCTAATTCTTGCCAAAAAACTGAGAAAACCTATGACTGAGTATAAGCCGAGGGTGGAAATGTGGTCACAAGCCCTCCCCCCAGTATATTTAGCCTCACCCATGTAGTATTTAGGCATGCCAGCCCCTGACCCCCCTGATATACTAGACAGGCCATGCCTGTAGGAAAAAACAAAACAAAAAGTGTACTCACTTCCTGCCGCCCCCTCCGGAAGGTCCTTCTATCATTGGCTTGTGTAATACCCCCCCCCCGTCCGTAACAGCCAAAAAATTGTGTGAGTGCTGAAAAACTCGGCTTATTACTCAAGTATACTACAGTAAAAGGATGGACATTTAAACATGTATCAAGAAACACGTCCAGTGTCCCGCAAAAATTCTGACCAAAAAACACACCCAAAAAACAGGTGTTAGAAAATGGTGATATAAAATAGTTTTTTTTAAAAATTGTTTTGAAAGCTATTCAAAGTCTGTGATTGTACTTACCAATAGAATAAAGGGATGTAAGTGTAAGTGTATTATGGAGTGCACTTTGAAAGCCATAAAAACAAAGCTTGTATGAAAATAGCATTACTTTTGTTTATTTTGTGTTAAAAAATGTTCCTGCTTCTCAGTACATGACACAGAATAGAATATAATGACAGAAGTGCAGGCTAACAGGGCAGTTTGCCTGTGTAGTGTGCAGAGGGTGCCAGATTCATGATTTCTGGCGCATGTTCTTCATGAGTCTGGCCCTCCCTCACCCCCCCAACAGAAAGCACCAACTTCTTTTTGGTGCACCTTAAACATACGGGGTGCAACACAATTCTGTCGGACACTGCATGATAAGTGTGGCCCACGGTCCGAATTAGCACCGTTTCAGTGCAGAATTTTGTGTTGTGTCAGGTTGCCTGCATCGCATATGTGTCGGACAGTTCTTAAATACCTGTGCAAGCAGTGAAAAAAATGTCCAAAGTCCGACAGAAAACTGGCACACTTAGTAAATGTGCCCCATTGTGTCATCAGTGTGTAATCAGTTTCTGAGCCATAAGTAGTATGTGTGTGATCTGTGTGTCAACTGTATTTGCGGATCCACAAAAGCATAAGTTTAGCGAATGCTGTCACAACCTGGTGGCTTAGTGGTTAGCACTACAGCCTTGCAGTGCTGGGGTCCTGGGTTTAAGTCCCACCCATGTCATCATCTGCAAAGACTTTGTATGTTCTCTCCGTGTTTGTGTGGGTTTCCTCTCCAAAGCATACTGGTAGGTTGATTAGATTGTGAGCCCCATTGGAGACAGGGGCTAATTTGGCAAGCTCTGTGTAATCTGTGTGTGCTATATAAATAAAGAATTATTATTATTATTGGGGGTCATATACTAAGGTTCCCGATATGTGTTTTCCCGACGTATTACCCGAATATTTACGATTTGCACCATTTTTTCCTGAATTGCCCTGGGTTTTTGGCGGACGCGATCGGTTTGTAGCGACGGAAATCGGGGGGCATGGCCAGACAAAAACCCGACGGATTTGCATTTGCATACAGCTTTAGGACCTCATTGCTTAGGTTTACAGGGATGAGGAGGGACAATGAAGGGATAGAGGCAATGCTCTCTAATGGCAGTTTATGAAATATATTTAGTTTAGGGGGGTTATTTTGCATGACGGGTTCTCTTTGGGCTGGTTATTTGGGGCGCGGGGAAAGTGGGCCTTGCTTTTCTAGTGAATCCAGAGTTCAAGGCAAACTGTTGAAATAATGCTGGTGTTTACGTTATGGTCGCATTTGATGGCCCGGGTTACCTGTGTGCCAGGCGGTGGGGGGGTTGTCGGTCCAGGTCGGGACAAAGGTTTCGTTGAATAAGGACTTGAAAATGTGGACGCTTATTCGAAATCCGCGGGAGTGCTAAGGCGGTAAGTGGCCATGGGGGGAATTTTGTGCCGGGCAAGCCATAAACAACCGGAAGGCGCAGGGGCGGCGAAGCGGATGGTTGGGTGAGAACTCCGTCGCAGTAAAGGGGGACAGACAGGGGGTTAGCGAGGACAAAAAGCAACGGAAAAATAGAAGGCGAAGACGTTCGAGTGGGATGCGCTGGTATTTTCCGCTCCCAACAGCAATTATTGGTCGTAATGTTGCTACTGTTAAGCAATAGAGGGGGGGGTAGGAACCCAGGGGGGGAAAGAAAAGATGATAACAAAGGGACCGGAAAGGGAATTCACGGGGGGGGGGGGGAGTAATTAGCTGTGTCAACAACTCCGGGGTTGCCGGACATTCTGCACGATTGGGTGCGATTTTCCGTTGGGGGGGGGGGGGGGGGAAAGTGGGGGGAAATAGGAGGAAAAAGGGCCGTATTCTACGGGCGGGGGGGGGGGGGGGGGGGGGGGGGGTGTAGGGAGGTTGGGGAGAGAGTTAGAAGGGGGGAAAAGGGGGGGGGTATGGGTGGGGGGGGGAGGGGGAGGGGGTGTAGGTTAGGGAGTGAGGGAAAGGTGGAGATGGGGAAAAGGTTAGGGGGGGGGGAGGGGGGGGGGTGGGGGGGGGGGGGGGGGGGGAAAAGGAGGGGGGTGAGGAGGAGGGGGGATAAGTGGAAAAATAGGAAAAGAAGGGATAAGGGGGGTAAAAGGGGTAGAATGGGGGGGGGGGGGGGGGGAGGGAGAAATTGGGGGTGGGGGGGGGCTTTTCGGGGACGGGAGGGGAGGTGCGTAAGCGGGGGGGTGAAAAGAGGGCGGGGCAGGGGAAAGGGGGGAGAGGGGAAGGGAAGCGGGGGAAATGACGTGGGGGGGTTGGTGGGTGGGGTCACTGAAAAGCGGCGGAGGGCGGGGGGAAGAGTTCTACACGGGAAAATGTTGGATAAGGGGGGGGATGTGGGGTGATCGGGTGGCGGGTGGGGGAGGGGAGAAAAATCGAAGGGGGGGTCCAGGGTGGGAAAGGGGCACGGAAAGCGGGGGGGGGGGGGTGTGGGGGTGTTAACGGGGGTTCGTTGTTAGGTAAAATCTGATCCCCTATAAATGGAGGTCAAGAGGCTAGATAGCAGTTCATACTTGTCTCATAAAAATGGGGGTGAAAAAAAACGGTCCGAAATATTTGACTAAGAAGTTGGCGGAGGGAAAGCACCTTGGAACATGCCGGACCACCGGGGTGCGCAGCGGAAAAAACAAGTCTCCGGGAGGCGAGGGGACGGGGTCCTCCACAATTTGGGGGGGAGGGTGTGACGGGGACGGTGCTGTTGGGTCGATGGCGTTCAAAAGGGGAGGGGTAAGAAGGGGGGGAGGGGTATGAAACAGCGGGCCAGCGAGACAGGAGAGAAAGGGGGGGGGGGAGGGGAAGGGAAGTGGGGGAAAGGGGAGTGGGATGTAAGCAGGATGATACAGCTGGAGGCTATTAAGTTGGTGTTGGCTATATATAAAAGATAACAGGGCACAGAAATATTCTGACCTTTCCACGAATCAGCTTGATAAGATCTTATTAGGGACGGCCTTCATATACTAAAAGTGTGGTTTGGTAAAGATTACACGTGGGCTAAGAGCATGACAAATATCATTTGGATTTTTTTAATTGTAGGTTTCATTGTGTGTCCATTAAAAAACTCGGCGATAATGTTCATGATGAGTGGAGAATGGGGTCAATTTATCGCTAATTATTGACGGTACTGGGGAGGGTGTCACAGCATATTTCGCATGCGCTGATGTAATTTCACTTGCATCGTGCGTTCACTTTATCAAAGCACGCAGTAAAGGTGAGAAGTGCTGTCCCTTCCCGCTATGTGTAATTCGCTACTTGTGAATCTCAACAACACAAAGAACGGCCATGGTGAACAAATCGCAAGGAACCCGCCCACACACGGAGCACGTTATTGAAACAATCATGGTACGATCCATTGTAGCAAAAACTGGAGGAACTATGGGTTTGAGCAAAAAAGAAGGAGGGCCATGGGGGGGGGAGTAATAGCACATATAAAGAATCGATTACCACAGTCTCTGTGCTGGATCTACTGAGTAGTCCTTAGCTATTAATCATGATGGAATTTTATAAATAACTTCTATTACTAAATAGCGCCATACATTCCGTAGCGCTTCTAAACAATCAAGTAATTAACATTACAGTACGTACAAACAGGTTTTATAGGTGGATAGCAATAGGTAGGGAGGGCCCCTGCTCACAGAAGTCTTAGCACAATTTGTATGAGGTATTGAGGGGGGTTGACACAGGAGCTTACTTGGTAGGATGATGAGGGTCGTGTGACATCCAAGACCGGAGCTTACATTGTATGAGGATGAGTGGTGACACAAGAAGTTACATTTGTATGAGGGAGAGGTTGTTACACCAGGAGCTTTACATTCTATTGAGGATAGGGGGTGTGACACAGGAGCTTACATTCTATGAGGGAGAGGGGGTGCCCACTATTATAGTCAGTTAACTCATCTATGAGGGATGATGTGTTACACAAGAGCTACAGTCTCTGAGGATGAGGGGGCTGTACACCCATGCTAGAGCGTTACAATTCTATGAGGTTGAAGGAAGCTGACAGTCTATGAATTTTTATGGTAAATTTCCTTTAACTTCTTACTGTTGCGTCCTGAAAAGGCTCTAGTAACTGGGCATTTTCGGCGAATATTCGTGACCGGCGGTTTAAGGCCAATAACTTTCTTTTTTGTGTGCTACCTTAAAATTTTATAAGATGTTTTTATTGGGACACATTTACTTACCTGTCCATGTCGCAATCCCTGATCCGGATTGTCCAACAATCATGGATTGTGCCGCAATTCACTACGAGCGTGCGCCCAATATCCTGCCTACGTAACTCCCCGCTTAGGTCCGCCGGAGTTCACCTTCTTCTTCCTGGTATATGTAAGTACATGGCTTGCAACACATTTGTAAAGTCAAATCCCACGCTCAGTCCGAACCCGCCCCCCGATTTCTGTCACGTGTGACAGAATCTTCTTCTAAATGCCTGTCCTGGCGACGTGATCCCCGAAAAGTTGGAAGACCCACGCGGAAATGTGGCCACGGGACCCTTAGTAAATAATCCCCATAGAGTTAGTTAAAACCTAATAAAAGTTTTTAAACATTTTCATTCATATACAGGCAGTCCCTGGGTTGAATTTGTATGTAAGTCGAAACTGTATATTTTATAATTGTAGTTCTAGACAATTTTTTTCTTTTGCCCCAGTGACAATTGGAGTTTCAAATATTTTTGCTGCAATGGGACCAAGGATCATCAATAAAGCTTCATTACAGTCACTTTACTGCTGATGATTGCAATCTAGGACTATAGTAAAGGATTCAGAGAGCTACACCAGAGGCCACAGTGGGCACAGGGGTCCGTCTGTAACTACGGGTCGTCTGTAAGTTGGGTGTCCTTAAGTAGGGGACCGCCTGTACTTATTTGGGGTTAAAAGTGGAATTTATAGTAAATATTTTTAAATTAATGTTAAATTATGTTAGTACATACAGGCTGGCGCTGCCCTGTTGGTCCCTGTTTGTTATAAAATGGGTGTGTTTTCTGTAAAACACATTTGATAGCGTCAAAACGAATACTAAGGGGGATGAAAAAGACCAAAGAGGATTTGTTTGGGGTTTTTATGGCCTGTGTTGTATGTGTGGCAACTTTTTGTATCAGCTACATTTCTAGCTCTATTGAGGATAGCCTGGGTACAACCTCGGTGTGGCATCATTCAGAAAATCTACTTTGAAATGAGATTTAAATTTGCTGTATAAAGTCATGGAGGCGGAGAGCTTAGCACTGAAGTCAAGATCTCCATGCCACAATAAACCACTGTCATATCCCGGGTCGCAGACGCACCTTTGTACCTCTGTGTGCCCTAGCTTCTAAACTTAGCTGTCCCGGCTCCCGGCTCCAGCGATGTCCGCTCTCCAATGCGCGCGCTGCTCTGTAGGAATTAAAGGGCCAGCGCGACAGGCTGGCTGGCTGCTTGCCCTGATAAATTCCAGCCCCTTCCTATGTTCCCTGCCGTATCTCCATGCCTGAGAGAAAGCTGTATTCCAAGCCCTCTGCAATTATCCTGATTGATCATTGTGACCTCGATTCCGTTCCCAACTCCGATCCCATGCTGCCTGTCCCGACCAATCGCTACCTCCCAGAATCTGATCCTGTGCTGCCTGTCTCGACCTCCTGCATGTCCCCGACCACGAGTTTGCCTTACGTTTCTGTACTACGCCTTGACCGCCAACGCGAACAAAGTCGCGCCTGTGGAATAACCTGGCGGTACCACACCGCAACAAGTCCAACCTGCTTTGTGGCAGGCTCTGGTGAAAACCAGGTACCGCTTAGACTCCCAGGTATCAGCTTACGTCATCGTCTGCGATGGTACAGAGGATCCACTACCACGGATCCTGACAGTAAGATCCGGCCATGGATCCCGTGGATTCCGAAACCTGTTCTGGCAGATCTTCCCACCATCGTGGCTCAGGAGATCCCCTCTGGGACAGGAAAGACCCGGTCACGGCTAATATTACCACCTTCTTTGCCGAATTCTGGTTCGTCTTTGAGGAACCAGCCCGGGCTTCTTCTGCTGAGACCGCCCTGTTGAACTTTTGGTGACTATGCGGTTCACTTCCGTACCCTGGCTTCTGAGCTTGCCTGGAACAAAGCCACCCTAGTCGCAACTTTTAAAAAGGGATTGTCTGGTCAGATCAAAGATGCCCTGTCTGCACGGGACACTCCGTCTAAGCCGAGTGAACTAATCTCTCTGGCCACTCAGATAGACATCCGGTTTACTGAGCGCTCTGAGGAGCGACATCTGGAACGACCGCAAGTCGGGACCCGTTGTCTGCCCCACTTGGCTCCAGTCTTCCAAAGACCACCTCAGCTGTCTTCCGTGCCTGTTGCAGAGGAGCACATGCAAGTGTATAGAGCTCATCTATCTTCCCAGGAATGTTCCAGACGAAGACAGGAGAAACTCTGCCTCTATTGTCCAGTCCAGCCCAGAGCACTTTCTCTCATCTTGTCCAGTCCGTCCACAGAGTCTGGGAAAATGTCCGCACCTAGGGTTCTTGGGAGAAGCGTCCCTAGGTGAGAGCAAAGCCTCTCCTCGTCTGAATGTCACTGCTCTTCTCAGTTTTCGAACAGGCAACCCGCTTCAAGTCTCAGCCTTTCTGGACTCTGGCTCTGCAGGGAATTTCGTGGATGCTGCCTTGGTCTCCCAGCATCACTTTCCTGTGGTTTGCCTAGAGAAGCCGCTGGTTATTTCTTCCATCAGTGGACAGATTCTCCATGACCAGGTCCAGTATCATACTAAGCCCCTGTCTCTGCAAATTGGGGCGTTGCACAAGGAGAGACTGTCATTTTATGTGCTCCCCCACTCTACGTCCTCAGTGCTTTTGGGCCTCCAGTGGTTGCAGCAACAGGCTTTCCCGCTGCTTATAAGGATTTTTCAGATGTCTTCTCTGAGAAGCAAGCAGAGATTCTGCCACCGCACTGCCCCTATGACTCATAGACCTGTTGCCAGGTAAATCTCCTCCACAAGGTCGGGTATACCCATTATCTGTGCCTGAGACCGCGGCTATGTCAGCCTACATCAAGGAGAATTTGCAGAAGGGATTCATCCGCAATTCGTCTTCTCCTGCTGGTGCTGGATTCTTCTTTGTAGCCAAGAAGGATAGTTCCCTCCGTCCGTGCATCGATTACCGCGGCCTCAATGAAGTCACGGTGAAAAAACGCTAACCTGTGCCTCTCATCACTGAACTTTTTGATCTCCTACGGGGTGCCAAGGATTTCACCAAGCTGGATCTGCGAGGGGCATATAACCTCATCCGCATCCATGAAGGCGATGAGTGGAAGACGGCCTTCAATATGTGACGTGCATTTTGAGTATATGGTAATGCTCTTTGGACTCTGCAAAGCCCCAGCGGTGTTCCAAGAATTCGTCAACTATATCTTCAGAGACTTGCTCTACATTTGTGTCGTCTACTTGGACGATATTCTGGTGTTTTCTTCTCACCTACAGTCTCATCTGATCCACGTCCGGCAAGTTCTCAGGCGCCTAAGAGCCAATCACTTATATTCCAAGCTCGAGAAATGCCAATTTTATGAGAGTAGTCTTCCATTCCTGGGATACATCCTTTCTGACAAAGGACTACAGATGGATCTAGCCAAGTTGTCTGCCATACTACGTGCCATACAGATATTTCTGGGCTTCGCAAATTATTACCGGCAATTTATTCCACATTTCTCGTCTCTTATATCTCCCATTGTGGCGCTGACTAAGAAGAATGCCGATCTGAGACTCTGTCCACCGGCAGTTGAAGAAGCCTTCACCAAGCTGAAGTCTGTCTTTGCCTCTGCGCCAGTTCTCACACGGCCTGATATGGAGAAGCCATTCCAGTTGGAGGTTGACGCCTCATCCATTGGTGCTGGGGCCATTCTCACCCAGAAAGGGCCCAAAGGTCGAACCCTCACTTGCGGCTTCTTCTCAGCTGCAGAGAGGAATTATTCCATTGGTGATCGGGAACTTCTGGCCATAAAGCTTGCTTTGGAGGAATGGCGCTATCTTCTGGATGGAGCTCATAATCTTGTCTATATCTACACTGACCACAAGAATCTGCTGGGTCTCCAGACTGCTCAGCATCTCCATCCTCGTCAGGCTCACTGGTCTCTCTTTTTCTCGTGATTCAACTTCCTGATTCAGTTCCATCCAGCCGAGAAGAACATCAAAGCTGATGCCCTCTCTCGTGCCTCTGATTTTGTTGGGGAAAAATTGTCTCCTCGTCATATCATTCCTCTGGAACAACTGGTTGCTGTGGCTCCTGTGGACCTACAGCAGCTCCCTCCTGGCAAGATCAATGTGCTTCCATGCCTGAGAGAAACTGTATTCCAAGCCCTCTGCGATTATGCTGATTTCCAGTTGTGACCTTGATTCCGTTCCTGACTCCGATCCCGTGCTGCCTGTCCTGACCTACCACTATGTCCCCAACTCTGATCCTGTGCTGCCTGTTTCAACCTCCTACCTGTCCCCGACCACGAGTTTGCCTTATGTCTCTGTACTACGTCTTGGCTGCCACCGCGGACAAAGTCGCGCCTGTGGAACGACCTGGTGGTACCACGCAACAAGTCCAACCTGCCTTGCGGTGGGCTCTGGTGAAAACCGTGTTCCACTTAGACTCCGGTCCCAGGTGTCGGCTTACGTAATCATCCACGATCCCAACAACCCCCATGTGTTGTCATGAAGCAGACTTCTGGAGAGCCAGTTAGGATGTCCCTGGAGATTCAGGGCCATCAATTATATAGTAGAGAATCTGACTTCAATACTAAACTCTCTGCCTCTCCAATTGGCCAGAAACATGATCTGGAAGGTTTTTAGGTGCCTGACAAAATACTGGTAGTGGTTTATTAGGTAATTTTCTGCTAAAAGATTCCCTTTAATTCTTTACAGACGGTCCATGGATAGTCGAATCTCCTTAGAGAGCTGAATCCTCAAGATAAACATTCTTTAGGTATAGCAAGAATGAATCTTTAGCCTGCTTTTCTGTCTGGGGTGGAAGGACCTCTTAATGCTTTCAGGTACACTATTGGAGAAAGAGCTGAAAAAGACACAGAGAAACTATTTTACTTAAAGAAGACCTTTCACTTGAATTTTACTCCTCACATCGGTAATACCTGCTGATTTAGGGTTAAAAAGTCATCCCCATATCACCTAAAATGATCTGCCACTGAGGTACTGTACCTTAATTACAGATGTTTGACAATCAAATGAGTAGACGAGTGTCAATTTCTGAATAGAAGAGTCATGCTTTCTCCAGGATGCCAGTGAACAACGCCACCTTCTTTTGATTGACTGCAAAGTGTCTCTTCAGATTGCAGCCTGAGCTCCTCTACCTGAAGTCCTCTCCCTGTCCACTTCCTGCCCTTACTGGACTGATGTCTCTCTCACTGCATTGTGAATTTAGCAGTGAGCCCTGTATGGTGAAACTGCAGATCTTCTCACCAACCCACACACCCTGAAATGGGTGGGGCCAAATGGCAGTGGACAAAGCCAAACATAGACAAAGGCAAAAAAAAATTTGTGAAAAAATTTTACCGGTGGGCGGTGGCAGATTTAAGCTGGGACACATGTGTTGCACTTTTCAACAAAGGCCAAGTGGAGGGGGGGGGGGGGTGTAGTAAGGTTTATTGTGCCTGTTCTTGATGACAAGTTCCCTTTAAATATAAAAACAAAATTTACCATTATCATTTGCTCTTATCATTTATGAAATTAAAAAAGTGCTTAAAAGATTTACTTATGCTAAACGCTAAGATCAAAACATGTGGAAAAATAATAAAAATACATGTATAAGTGGTTGAGGTGCAGTGGTTGAGGTGCAGTTAAAACTGCAACTATTAAAAAAAAAACAGGCAAGACATGTTGCACCTGTGCAGATGCAAAAAATGTCGAGTGACTTGGCGAGACCACTACATTTGATTATACTCTCCAATATGTATTGTATAGGCCACTTAAAGGGGTATTCCAGGTATAAGCATGATTCATATTCACGTGGGACATTAAAATATAAGCTACTATGTCATTACAGTCATGGCCATACGTTTTGAGAATGATACAAATATTATATTTTTACATGATCTGTAGCCCTCTGGTTTTTATGTGTGTTTGTCAGATGTTTTTTATCACATACAGAAATACAAGTGCAATCATATTATGAGTAACAAAAGCTTTTATTGACAGTTAGAATGAGTTAATGCAGCAAGTCAATATTTGCAGTGTTGACCCTTCTTCTTCAGGACCTCTGCAATTCTCCCTGGCAGCTTTCAATCAACTTCTGGACCAAATCCTGACTGATAGCAGTCCATTCTTGCACAATCAATGCTTGCATTTTGTCACAATTTGTTGGTTTTTGTTTGTCCACCCGTCTCTTGATGATTGACCACAAGTTCTCAATGGGATTAAGATCTGGGGAGTTTCCAGGCCATGGACCCAAAATCTCTGTTTTGTTCCCTGAGCCATTTAGTTATCACCTTTGCTTTATGGCAAGGTGCTCCATCATGCTGGAAAAGGCATTGTTGATCACCAAACTGCTCTTGGACGGTTGGGAGAAGTTGCTCTTGAAGGACATTCTGGTACCATTCTTTATTCATGGATGTGTTTTTAGGCAAGACTGTGAGAGAGCCGATTCCCTTGGCTGAGAAGCAACCACACGCATGAATGGTTGCAGGTTGCTTTACAGTTGGCATGAGACAAGACTGGTGGTATCGCTCACCTTGTCTTCTACGAACAAGCTGTTTTCCAGTTGTTCCAAACAATCGGAAAGGGGATTCATCAGAGAAAATGACTTTACCCCAGTCCTCAGCATTGGCGAAAGCTCGCCTGGCAGCGGAGCGCCAGCTCCATGCGCATCATGCGCTTCTTGCGCATCTGTTTACATTCCCCTCACCCGCCATATCCCAAACTTATAAGAACGCTACTACACTTAACTTGGTGCAGGCTGGGACCGAGTCTGACCCTGGGGCTGGTCATATACTGCCGACGCAGAGAATTGCGGGGCCTACCTCGGTCCAGGTCTCAAAGGCCTACTATACCTCCTCCCACCCCTCCTCCACCTCCTCCTCCTCCGAATTACCATCCGTGGGCATGGCGCCATCAGTCGGTAGCTCTAGGCACAGCAGCAGTGCCATCGCTAAGCGACAGCAGGCGGTGCTGAAACTGCTGAGCCTAGGCGATAAAAGGCACACCGCCCAAGAGCTATTACAGGGCATTCCACATCAAAGTTGTTAACTTTGTCGCCACCCTGCTGTGTAATCCACAAAATATACTTGCAAACTTTTACCATTTAGGGATATTATTTCAGCGCTTCTTGCGCATCTGTTTACATTCCCCTCACCCGCCATATCCTAAACTTATAAGAACGCTACTACACTTGATCTTATACAAATTAAGCAGCCTCAGAGGCATCCATGCATGCTGCCCCTGTCCATTTCCTGTCCATTTCCGTGGTGTTTCCATCCTTTTCTGAGGTTCCCAGGTGTTTGGCCAAGCTTCCCTGTGCAGAGCCTTGGTCCCCTTGAAAAATGCTCGAGTCTCCCATTGACTTCAATGGGGTTCGTTATTCGAGACGAGCACTCGAGCATCGGGAAAAGTTCATCTCGAATAACGAGTACCCGAGCATTTTAGTGCTCGCTCATCTCTACCTACTATGTTTTTTCAATGTACAGATATCATATATATCCCAACTATAATACATTCACATGGGGATTAAGTGTATTGTCACTCTACACTGGACTAGGACCCAATAACAGACTTATGAATTGGACTCCACTTAACCCTTAAAAAATGTACACACATTATATACACTATATACTGTATACAACTTATACACACATACATACAGTATCATATACACAGACATACAGAACATACATATCACATATACATACACATTTGCAGCATATACACATCACAAATATACAAATACAGCATATTCCCACCCAATACCTGGGGCCCCTTGACACTGTGGGCCTTATAGCAGCTGCTATAGCTGTTACCCTTGTAGTTGCGCCCCTGATTGTGCCTCGGCATGAACAGTACAGATCTAATTTCATCTTCATGGATGACAATGTGTATGCTTATCATGGTCACATCATTAGGGAACAGCTGTTGGAGACTGGTTTATCTACTTTCTCCAGTACTAAATCTCATTGAAAACCAATGTGATCAGCTGAGTCACTGTGT
Organism: Engystomops pustulosus; assembly: GCA_019512145.1. Taxonomy (NCBI): domain Eukaryota; kingdom Metazoa; phylum Chordata; class Amphibia; order Anura; family Leptodactylidae; genus Engystomops; species Engystomops pustulosus. Next base: position 106,504,574 of record CM033647.1, read on the forward strand.
AGAGGTTCATAACCAGGGCTGGCGCTATTGGTAGGCAAAGTGTGCCCCTTTCCCCGGAAAGGGGAGATTCTCTTCTTTCAAATGAATCTTGAATTTTGTTTCAAGGTGCCATGGATCCAAAGATATTCAGGTTTAAAGTGAGAATATCAGGTGCCATTTTTATATATAAAAATCACTCCCAACGGCAGTTTAACAGTTAATATCTCAGTTTTCCTGATACTTAGAAACACATATTATATTAGATTATACACATATTAGATTCATATAAAAGATGAGACCCTCTTCTTTCATAAGAAAAATGAAGTGAGGTTCTATGTGTCACAGAGCCAGAGATACAGCCCTCTGAACTGTGCCCCCTCCAGATTCTTAGCCATCAGGATACAGGGAGAATTTGCTGCACACAGGAGCTGCTGCACCTCACAGATAATGGAAATATTCACTTTATATGTCACTACATTCTGATAATAATATCAACTAATATTCATGTTTTTAACCCTTCTCAATGCAGAACTATCTAAAACCACACTTTCTCTCTTATTGCCTTTTGTTTCGTGATAGTTTTATTTTTTTGCGAAAATTGACTGATATGATGAACATTCAATCCTCTTCGCCTAATGTCGCTATTGTATATTAACACCGCGACCCAGAATGTGTCTATAAAGCCATATGTAACACCAAAACACACACATGTTCTGGAATAAAGTTTGTATTTCCCACCATCCTCCATTACTTACACCCATGTTATGACGTTCTCACTCAGATTCTTATGAATCGCGGAGGGTTCTGTTACTGTGCGGATAATACAATGGCGCACATCTTAACGTGACTTTTATTATCTCATTAGCTAGCTAGATTTAAGGATATATAGTTATTTATTTGGGTTACCATTATGTAAGGGACCGCACAATGATACATCTGTATGACGCTCAGTGCAATTTTCTTAAAAATAGTTTGGTGTCCCCTGAGGATTTAACGTTCCCTTTGCTGCATATTTTGGTGAATATCCACATGTGATGTCTGTATGATCTCCTCACATCTTACTGTTTTAGTAAAGTATATTTTGGAGGAAATTTTGAATTTTAATTGCCAAATGCATCGCCTGATTGTCAGCTTTCAAAATTCCCGTATATAGGTTTTATGGCACCTTTAGTTTTTATTGTTTTATTGCTATATTTTGCAGGTTATGACTTATGTCTAGGTTATGTCTTAAAATTTGTAGCCGAAAAGCAGATTATTACAGTTTTAGTGATATTATGTGGATTTATTCATGTAAACATATCAATATGGGACATTTGTGAACTCTACACATGTCCATCTATTACATTTAGGAGATGTGAAGGTAAATATTTTCTGTTTGGAGAACATTTTTTGCCATCAAAGTCAAATTTTAAGTATTTTTTTTATAAAATGTTTATAAACTCTTTAATGCAATTTTGAAAATGGGTCAGTGTCTGCTTTCAGAAAATATCTGGTTTGTTGGAGTTTACTTTAATTCTTTTTGCTGTAATTTCGTTTAATTTTTAAACGTTAAAATTGTAAAAATTGCTCTGGTCAATAACACGACAAAATATCCAGAAATGCTGGGCGGTAAAAGGGTTAATACCCCTTGGTTGAATCCCCTCTATCTATGGGGTTCGTTATTCGAGACGAGCACTCGAGCATCGGGAAAAGTTCATCTCGAATAACGAGTACCCGAGCATTTTAGTGTTCGCTCATCTCTAAAAGGCACACATCTGTCTATACAAGATCTCACATCTCTCTGCAACCCTGCAGTCAGGGCTATATGGCAGAGTGCGCTGACGGAAGCCTCTCCTCAATGCAAGACCTATGAAAGCAGCATACAATTTGCAAAAAAACTATGAGAAATAAGATTTTCTTGTCTGATGAGACACAGATTGAACTTTTCTGTGTTAATTCTACTCGGTATGTGTGTAGAAAACCAGGCACTGCTCATCACCTACCAAATACAATCCCAAGAGTGACACATGGTGGTGGTGGCAGCTGTTAAACTGTTACAAGATTTAACATGCCACACATCCCAAAAAATGCTGATAGGTATTTGTGTGTTTTTAAATGTTTTTAACATGTTTGTACGATGTATATTTAATAAAGATATATTTGTAATCGCACAAACATGTTAAAAACAGTTAAAAACACACAAATCCATGAGTGCCCTGGACGACAGGCTTCTTCCCATTTTTACTTGGTTATATATATCTTAATTTTTCTTCATCTAAATCCTCTTGTAGCTGTTTCTGAAATGCCATGTTTCATACTTACTTACATATTCCATACTAAATAGTGACTTGGTTAGTCTAGATATATATAGTATGTAGTTTATATTATACATTATGTATAGTATAACGCGTTATATATTATGTTATATATTATGTATAGTATGTAGTATGTGTTACATAGTATGCATTAATTCAGATTCAGCTTAATCTGTACGCTCTAGCACTTTGCACACCAGATTCAGGTTTCATTCAGACCAGAGGGTCAAGGAAGCATATGGATGTTCATTTTCAATACCATGCATAGTAGTACACACGTGGATTTGTGTGTTTTTAAGAGTTTTTAAGATGTTTGTGCGATGTATATTTAATAAAGATATATTTTTCAAGTATATTTTTGGATGATATTTGCCTTTGAGTATACACATCCCGCCTGTATTTAATACCTATCAGCATTTTTTGGGATGTGTGAGGGAACTGAAGAGGATCTACAAGGAAGAATGGCAGGGGATCCTAAATCCAGGTGTGAAAAACTTGTTGCATAATTCCCAAGAAACCTCATGGCTGTACTAGCTAAAAAGCTGCTTCTACTCATACTAAGCAAAGGGTCTGAATATGGCCATGTGATATTTCACTTTTTCTTGTCAAATAAAGCATTTCAGTTTTTTCTATCAAGATGGGGTGCAGGGGTACATTAATGAGCAAAAAAAGAACTTTTTGGATCTTACCAATTGGCTGCAATGAAACAAAGAGTGAAAAAGGGATCTGAATACTTTTTGTGGCCACTGTGTATTCACATAGGATTACACTATAACCTTGACATTAAGAAAATTGTGTGTTGTTCTCTAATTCTGATTGTCTACATTTAAATACCCCTGCAATAGGGATTTAGCCACACATGTACCATTCTTATCTCATCTACTATGATACAAGGTGAAGGTACTGATCTATCTGTATGTTATGTACAGTATGTAATAATACATCAGATTTTCAAGTATGATTTCCATTCAAATAATAATCTAAATTATACAACAGTAACCATAATAATTATGAAACTTACATTTAGATGAACGAAAAATAGTATGAGATGAATTTCTTAGTGAGGTGGTTGTCCTTTCAAATCAAGGAGACACATCATGCATATTATATAAATTACTGGGTTGGGTGGTAGTGTCTCCTTTGTGTGATCATATACTGACACACCTTTGCAGTGCCCCAACATGACCTCCCACTTACTGGAGGGTAAAGTTTGTTAGGTGGTGGAGGAGTTTCATAATGTATTTTTTCCTGATACTATGAATGTTAATATGTTTGCTGTCTCTGTAATGGTACAAGAAAGATGGTCATATGACATTTCCTTAGACAGGCTTTTATAGAAGCACCTAGAACCCACTGAGGGATCCAACACCTGAACCAAATGAAGAAACTAGTTTGTCACAGGTGCTCACGCAACCCATGTAGCGGATCGCAGGTGTTACCGTTTGCCTCCGTGTGGCTTTGTCAGCATTCTGAATCATTTCAGTAGTTAATATAAGCTTAATTTACACCAGTAGTGTATGGTGAGTCCTGAGGGAGGGGCAGCTGCAGCCTGTGTGTTCCTATGTGTCTTCATGCATTCTTTCTCTACTCTCCACACCACCCCCTTTCCTCTTCTGCCTGCTCAATACACATGATAGGAAGTAGGGAGGGGTGAGGGAGCGTGGAGGAGAGGAGAATGACACAGGCACACAGACTGCAGCTGCCCCCTCCCCAGGGACTCACCACATGCTTCTGGCAGGAAGCAGGTAATGTGAATTAAACTTATATAAACTACTAATATGATTCAGAATGCTGACAAATACATTTTTATTTATTCTCAGTCATTTAGTGGCTCATGTAGGCCAGGCGGGTGTCCACCAGGGAGGTGTCTCCTTTATTCTCCTCTGCATCTCCCCAACCATGGTACATTGAGGCCCTTGAGCTGCTTCAGGTGTTACCCTGCTCTATACAAAACTCCTCCTCATCCTTCCCCTGTTCCAAAAGTGTCCCTTGGCTGGACAGTGCAGTATCTGACCACTGGTCTAGTAACTAATCCTGCAAGCCATGTGTGGACTGGCCTGTCTTTCCTCTTCTTCCTCATGTGTCATCATTGCATCCTGTGTCAGGGCTGGAAAAGCTTTTTCGAGCAGGCTAAAAATGGGGATGGTAGCGCTGATGATGGCATTATCATCAGCTGACTACATTTGTGGCATATTGTAAGCATTGCAGCATTGAATAAATGTCCCTCATGGTGACCCAGTCATTGTTGGTGAAATGCTGTTGGTCACTACTTTGACTTACCCGGGAGCACTGCAGCTGGAATTCAACAATTGCCTGCTTCTGCTCACTCACCCTTTTCAGCATATAGGATTCCAATTAGTTCTTACATCACATATGAGGCAATGTCTGAACAGGCCAAAATTCTTCTGCAGAGTAGATGGGCGAGCATCAGCAGGGTGTAAACACTGAAAATGTGAATACATGCCACACACTTTAACAGCATTTAGAGAAACATAGGGACTAATTGGGGGTCATTTACTAAGGGCCCGAATCACATTTTTCCGTCGTGTTACCCGAATATTTCCGATTTGCACCGTTTTTCCCTGAATTGCCCTGGGATTTTGGCGCACCAGTTCCCTGGTGGTGTGTTTTCTTTCACACAGGCAGATGAGTTTTAGCACAGCCTGCTTCCATTTCCCCATGAATTGACTGAAACTGGTGGTGCAGGCGCTGCAGTGACTGGATGAAGAAGCAGGAGAGGAGAATGCAGGGAAGAAGGACGGGGCAACTGGAGGCATGTGATGTATGGCAACATGGTCTGCGGCAGCATCAGGCGTGCCTGGTCAGCTGCGAGGGCCCATAGCTGCCTGGAGTGGCCCATTCATTTTGGCAGTCAGCAGATAGCAGGGCCTGGGTGTTGGCGCTACTGCTCACAGATTACTAAATGCACAAACTTGCAAGTCCATACAAAAAAATCTATTATCAGATGCAATTTACAAGCACAGTGGGGTGCGCACTGCAGATGGCAAGCCAGCATGATGACTTCTCGGTGGCATGCAACACTTCAAATAATAAATCCATGGGGGGTCTATATGATTAACCCACAAAGGAGAGGCTGCATTTAATTAATCCAAGTGGGAGGCTGTATATAATTAATCTATGAGGGGCTGTATATAATGCCACCACATGAGTTCTCTGCAAAAGGGCCAATTGAGACTCTGTCGTCTAGGGACCTACAGAGACCTGGAGCCGACCCAACCCAGCAATCCAGGGTAGGAACAGAATGTGAGCCAAAGTGCTTCCTGTCTCACGACTAGCCACCACTATATTAACCCAGTGGGCAGTTAAGGAAATGTAATAACCCTGTCCATGCTTACTCATCCATGTGTCAGTTGTGAGGTGCACCTCAGGACTAATGTGTGTAGTGCACATCTGATTTTATCCCCAAGGGATACAATGGATACACAAATTCCCAGCTAGGAGAGTCATCCTAGAGCATTAATGACTGCTCCATGACTTTTACTTGAGACAGTTTTGTAGGGGGTAAGGAGAAATCTGCACTTTCAACAGAGGTTGAGCATAGCAAAAATAACCTCATGGACGTTGAGACACTGTCTGCTATGTAATTGACCAATGCCTCAACTTAGTGTGGTACAATGCTGGTACAAAGCTGGAAATGCTAATAGTACTAAGCCTGGTTTTTACAATTATTTTAGATTTCCACTTGTCCCTAATCATGGCAGACTGTTGTCCCTACCAAAGTTCCCTGACCTTATGAAGAGCAGCAACCTCTTCCTAGCTCCGTCTCCTGCCTGTAATGTTGTCTGAACATGTGCTCTTATGCGGCAGAGTCACAAATCCCATCTATCTAATGCCCACAGAGGACATGCCTAACAGCCTGCAAACAAATTAATTGACTGCTTGGCAACTGACATCTTATTGCGCCTCTATTCCCAGCCAGCCTTGGCATCACAATATCTAGTCTCCCCAAGGCACCAGACCTTCTCCAAAGATATTTGGCTCAGAGGACTTTTTAAAAAATGGTCATAAGTTGGCACATAAACTTGTTCTTATCATGTATATCAGATGGCACCATTTCCATGTATAAAGCAGAATCAATAAACTTGGATGTTTGCCTACAGGTCTGATTATGCAATTATAATGCTATACAACTAATGAATGCTAAAGGTCTCAAGGTAAGGACGTGCTTTCATGTTACAGCACTGCAACAGCCATACATCTATGTATATTATTTCAGGGACTAGTTGTATTATCAATTATCATCTAATATTAATTTGGTTTTACTATGTTTTTATTATTATTTCATTAAAATGTCATTTAACTGGACACTTTTGGTGTCCCTAACTTCACACTTTCTAATCAAAACAGAACAATGGAAATACTAAATACAAGTTTCAACGTATTAATCTACTGTAAGTGATTTATAAAGCATTTGTGGGCAAATGCGGTGGCTATGATATGTAAATAACACAATAAACCTTCTAAAAATTAATTGAGTTTAGAAACTGCACCTCCATAGGGGTATAGTGAACATTAATAACGGAGCTTATTGGTATTGGGGGCTGGACAGTTGTGAGTACATAAAGCCCCTTCTACACTGGCGTTTTTCACGTGCGAGTTCTGCGCGTTTGGCCAAGCTTCCCTGTGCAGATCCTTGGTCCCCTTGAAAAATGCTAGAGTCTCCCATTGACTTCAATGGAGTTCGTTATTCGAGACGAGCACTCGAGCATCGGGAAAAGTTCATCTCGAATAACGAGTACCCGAGCATTTTAGTGCTCGCTCATCTCTAAAAGGGACACATTCACATGTTCTACTAGTTTACACCCGGGCTATGTGCAACCTTTTTTTTCTGTTGCTGCTCCTTGTATTTGTCTGTTTTAACTTGAACATTGATTAATAAAAGTTATTGATTTGGACCACAGTGTTTGAATATTTATTATTATTCTATTATAATTTGTTGGTGCTATTTTGTTGTTTGTCCGTTTTGGGGTGGAAGTTAGTGGCCCAGTTCTTCTTTACCTCATCTATACTATATTGGTGTTATATCAGTGTTATTGTTGTTTAAGTAATCTCTGAATGATGCTCAGTGTAAGATTCTAGAGTGTGGGCGGGGATTCTCTACGCAGACACAATGGGGCACATTTACTTTCCCGGTCCCTCGGAGTTCCTGAAAGTGCATTGTCCAACAATAATGCACCGTGCCGCAATTCACTAAGATCGTGCTCCCGATATCCTGCATGTGTCGCTTCATTTTTCAATTAAATAACACATTTTAATCCCAAACCATGGTCCCTTTGAAAAATGCTCGAGTCTCCCATTGAATCGTGCGTGAAAAATGCGCCGAAAACGCGAAAAAACGCTAACAACACGCGCGTGAAAAACGCAAAAACGCTAATTACTCCAAGTAAAAATGGAACAAAAATGCAGCCAAAAACGTCAGTTTTTCACGCATTGCACCCTGACGTGAAACGCAACGCTAGTGTGGAAGAGGCCTTAGACTTGTGCGGACTGCTCCAACTATCTCCTGCTCTGTCCTGGCTACTGACACTGGCAGTGCAGTTCCTGGAGGGAGGGGGCCTGAGGGGTGAGGATATGTGTACTCACTGCTCTGCCCCTGCTCTGTCCTAGATCCTAACACTAGCTTGTACAGCCAGCATCAAAAGCCAGGGCAGAGCAGCGGAAAGGAGAAGAGGAGCCTAGAGAGGTGAGTATTTATGTTTTTATTTTTTGTCTGATATGGAGGTCTCCAATGTTAGTGCCAGCTCTGGGGGGTCTCCAGTATTAGCACCTACTCCGAGGGTCTCCAGTATGATCTGCATGCTCTGGGGGTCTTCAGTGTTAGTGCCTTCTATGGGGGTCTCCACTATTATAGGTCTGCTCTGGGGGTCAACAGTATTGTATGTGTTCTTTTGGGGGTCTCCAGTATTATAAGTCTGCAGTACTATACTTCTGTTTTCAGGGTCCACTGTATTATAGGTTTGTTCCACTGGGAGGGGGCTCCAATATTACTATTGTCTGGTTTGAGCGCTGTCTTGAAGATTGCTCTGGGGTCTGTATTAGTTATTGTACAAATGTAGTAATATGCAGTTGTGGTTTTTGTGCGGTATTGTGGTTTTCTGGCACGTCTAGGGTGCTGGTTACTAGTATGGCCCTATGAAGTTGAGTTGTGTGACAATGTGGTCCTCTGACCAATAAATGCTGTGCGTTCCTGCTTGAAACTATATAGTGGATAATCCACAGTAAACATTTCAGATTGTGTGTCTTTGTTGCTGCAATTTTGTCTCAACATAATAAGCACTTTTAGTACATGTAGTATACTGCACTTAAATACTATTTAATTACAATTTATTACTGCCATCAGCAAATGTATAGGCATAGACTTACAGGCAACCTGTTAAATAAGAAGACTCATAGTCCCGTATCAGGTCCCTGAGCTGCCATGGAGATTATTAGCATCCCAAAAAGCCTAATGAGGTACAGTTTGGGATCTGTAGTGTTGGAAACCTCTTTAGATGCAGTGACCATGGTTGATTGTGGAATCTATGGACTTTACATGTAAGGGGTTCAAATCAATAACACCACTTCTGGTGCATATATGTCACCATATGCGTATAAAATACGGTGGGCTGGCAAATAATGACAAAAGCTTGCATAACCTTAAATTTGGTCACCTCACTGGCCCAGAACCCATTTAGTTTTTTCTGAGAGGTTGTGATGGCGTACAATCTTGTTGATGATGTGCTCCTGGAGTGGGTCATTCTTAGGCGTACAATCTTGTTGATGATGTGCTCCTGGAGTGGGTCATTCTTAGGCCTCTTGCACACTAGCGTTGCGTTTCACGTCAGGGTGCAATGCGTGAAAAACTGACGTTTTTGGCTGCGTTTTTGTTCCATTTTTCCTTGGAGTAATTAGCGTTTTTGCGTTTTTCACGCGCGTGTTGTTAGCGTTTTTTTTGCGTTTTCGGCGCATTTTTCACGCGCGAGTCAATGGGAGAATCGAGCATTTTTCAAAGGGACCATGGATTGGGATTAAAATGGGTTATTTAATTAAAAAATAATGTTGTTTAAATACATCTGCAATGTGTTCTTCACACATATATATTGTTCTTCACATGCTATTTTGGCCGCACCGTTCCGCGCGTATCTCCCGACAAAATATTTTCTTGCCACTCTTTGGGCCCCTTGGTACCAATTGAGCATTGTTGCAACGCCACAGCCTACCTGAGTATTGTTGCTGACCATGTCCATCCCTTTATGACCACAATGTACCCAACATCTGATGGCTACTTTCAGCAGGATAATGCGCCATGTCATAAAGCTGGAATCATCTCAGACTGGTTTCTTGAACATGACAATGAGTTCACTGTACTCAAATGGCCTCCACAGTCACCAGATCTCAATCCAATAGAGCATCTTTGGGATGTGGTGGAACGGGAGATTCGCATCTTGGATGTGCAGCCGACAAATCTGCAGCAACTGTGTGATGCCTACCTGAGTATTGTTGCTGAGCATGTCCATCCCTTTATGACCACAATCTACCCAACATCTGATGGCTACTTTCAGCAGGATAATGCGCCATGTCATAAAGCTGGAATCATCTCAGACTGGTTTCTTGAACATGACAATGAGTTCACTGTACTCAAATGGCCCGCACAGTCACCAGATCTCAATCCAATAGCGCATCTTTGGGATGTGGTGGAACGGGAGATTCGCATCTTGGATGTGCAGCCGACAAATCTGCGGCAACTGTGTGATGCCATTATGTCAATATGGACCAAAATCTCTGAGGAATGCTTCCAGCACCTTGTTGAATCTATGCCACGAAGAATTGAGGCAGTGCTGAAGGCAAAAGGGGGTCCAACCCGTTACTAGCATGGTGTACCTAATTGTTGGTGCCAAAGGGCTTGTTTCCTGTGTATGCAAGAAACCGCTGATATACTGGGATTTTTACGCACCCATCTCTGGGTTTACAGAGAATGGTCCTAAAAATAAAAAACATCCAGTGAGCGGCAGTTCGGTGGGTGGAAATGCGTTGATGCCGAAAGGGTCAGAGGAGATATGGTGCAGACTGGTTCGGCTAATAGAAAGGCACAGTGACTCAAAATCGAACACCGTAAAAACAAGTGTGGAGAAGAGCATCTCTGAATGCCAATACGTAGAACTTTGAGGCAATGGGCTAACAGCAGCAGAAGACCACACCCGTGTTCCATTTTTTCAGCTAAAGAACAGGAAACTGGGCTACAATTTGCACAAGCTCATCGAAATTGGACATAGAAGAATGGGAAAAAACGTTTGCCATGGTTGATGAATCTCGATTGTCTTTGCACAGTATCGGATGGTCCCTAGGTCACAGAATTTGTGGCCGTCAAACATAAGCAGGATCCACTCCTGCTTGTATCAACGGTTCGGCTGGGGGTGGTAGTGTACATGTGTGGGGAATATTTTTGGCACCTTTTGGCCCCTTGGTACCAATTGAGCATTGTTGCAATCCAACAGCTACTGAAGTATTGTTGCTGGCCTTATTTTTGTTCCATCCTTTATGACACAATCTACCCACATCTGATGGCACTACGTATCAGGCAGGCATAATGCGCCATTGTCATAAAGCTGGAATCTCTCGACTTGGTTTCTTCGAACATGACAATGAGTTCACTGTACCAAAGGCCCGCCACAGCACCAGATCTCAATCCAATAGCGCATCTTGGGATGTGGTGGAACGGGAGATTCGCATCTTGGATGTGCACCGACAACATTGCGGCAACGGTTGTGATGCCATTATGTATTTATTTTGACCAAAATCTCTGAGGAATGCTTCCAGCACCTTGTTGAATATGCCACGAAAATTGATGCAGTGCTGACTCTGAAGGCAAAAGGGGGTCCAACCCGTTACTAGCATGGTGTACCTAATAAAGTGGCCGGTGAGTGAATGTTGGGACCATTCCCTCAGTGTGGTTTGGATGATCGGAGGCACTATCGGCTCACACGTGTGAGACAGCGTGTGGAAAGTTTGGGATTCCTAGCGGCAAACCCAATTAAGATGGACCCAGACAACGTTAAGAAGGCAGTGGGTTATTCTTCACAATTTCATTCAGCTTTAGATGGTGACTTTGAGGGACAACATCCAACTGCATTTATCCCCCTGGACAATACTCTCCAAGAATGACCCAGAGCAGCTGGACTGTTTGTTAGTGAGCAGTTTGCCTCAGAGGGTGCTGTTCCCTGGCAGATGGATGCTATTAATGGACATTGAGGCTCTGGACTACTAGATTAGCTTTTTTGTTATTTTCCATATTTTTGTTTTTGGGGAGTTTAGTGTAGGGACTCGCAAGAGATGGGGCCCCGTGACGAGGGTTGCAAGCTTAAAACTTCTTTGACCCATTTTTGTATTGTTGAATTTTGGCCAACACCATAAAATGAGCCAAAGGAGTTACCCAAGACCTCATTATTAAAAGTTATGTATACAATAGTTTTTGTTGTGTGAGTTGTGGCATACAAGAATACAAGAAGGATTTGATCAGTTGGGCTATATGAAGTTCTTTACATGGAGACTAATGTGTGCAGACCCAGCCAATCCAAAAATGAAATCTACCACCAGGATAAAAGTATGTACACCAAGTAAACTTACATGCTGGTCTGTGGTCCACCTCTGCAAGGATCCACTGTTCTTTTATCTTTGTATGCAGAACAGTGGATCCTGTCATATTGGACACACATCAGCTTGTAAGTGTACTTGGTTTACAATCCTTCATCCTGTTGTTATAGGACATCTACCTTAAGTTTGACTGATGGTAGCATTAGATGGCCATTTCTTTATGCACTAATTGGAACAATTGTAAGTGTATAAAGAAACAGCATATTATTTTATGGGAGAGTCTCTCCATAGGACAACAATCAGTCGTACACTGCACAAATCTGGCTTTCATGGAAGAGTGGCAAGAAGAAAGCCATTTCTCAAACATATCCATAAAAAGTCTTGGTTAAAGTTTGCCACAAGCCACCTGAGAGACAGCAAACATGTGGAAGAAGGTGCTCTGGTGAGATGAAACCAAATGGGAACTTTTATGGCCACAACACCAAACGATATGTTTGGTGTGAAAGCAACACAACTGCTCACCCTGAACACACCATCCCCACTGTCATGGTGGTGGCAACATCATGGTTTGGGCCTGCTTTACTTCAGCAGGGACAGAGAAGAGGGAAACAATTGATTGAAAGATGGATGGAGTCAAATACATGACCTTCTGGAAGAAAACCTGTTCTAGTCTGCAAAAGACCTGAGACTGGGACGGAGATTATTATTATAAACAAGACAATGGGGAAGATTTATTAATGTGTTCAAGGCTCTGGCAGTGCAGATCTGAGCACCACTAGTCTTGTGCTGCACCAGATTCATAATTGTGTAAATGAATCAGTACTGTAGAGTTCTACTTTTAGACCTGCTTTTAGCTGGTCTACACTAATCGCCACATTTTGGTCCAACCTCTGTGATTTTTTTGGTGCATTGGTCACGCCCCCTTATTGGACAAGTCTGAAGCAGCCAAAAAATGGTCTGGAAGCAATCATGAATTCCACTGGCAGGATATTATGTATGTTACCAATATATATCTATTAAATGATCTGCATCAGTTCTTGAAATGTCATAAAATGGCAGCAGATGGAGGGTCATGTGATCTCTAACTCTCCATGAACAATCTTCTTTCCAGGACCTTATGATGGTATTCATAGACATAGACTGTTAGAACCCCACGGCCCTCCATCTGTGGCCATTTTATGGACATGAATGGCAACTGATGAGGTAAAATGCTATTCTGAAATAGGGGCTTTATTTTACAGTTCAAGAAAGCCATGGAAAACTGTTAATAGATGATATCTGTAAGTTAGCGAATATTCGATCCCCTGCAGTTACAACACATTACAAAAACATGAAGTAAATGTGCCAACCCCTTTTATAAGGCTTCAAATTTCTTATCTCTTTATTACCCTAATGCTCTTTACTCCCATTTCTCTATGTTGCTCTCCTTTTCTTGATACCCACTGCTCTCTATGCTCACATCTCTTTGCTACCCTTACTTATCTGTCTATGCTGTTTGTTTCTATATACTGCACTATGCTAGCCCTGACTATAACACCAAGGCAGTAAGGAGTATAAGCTGTTGGGAGCTGAAGGGATAAGCTCTTGGTTCATACGTTAGCTCTGCCCCTCAGCTCCAATATAGTTTTCATGATTCTTAAAAATTAAAAAAAATTTGGATCATGCTTAACTGAAATAATTTGACTACCCAGCCATACTGTAATTAAGAATAACACGCTGCTAAAAAGTGCTCTCCATAATCTGATTAAGCATATTGAATATAAAAAATGGGATCTTAAAAATTGGTGTATCTATAAAATATACATTTGGAACAACCTGACATTTTATATAGTAACGGTTTACTTCCATCAAAGTGCCATTAAACAAGCTCACATTTATCTTACCATAACTAATCTTGTACAAATGTCCTCTAAAACTATAAGAGACAATGGGGGTCATTTACTAAGGCAAAACCAAAGAATACCCCTATATTCAGCCTCTCCAACAATATACTCAAAATACCAAAAAAGAACCAGAGCGGCAAAAGACTTCAATATATAAAAATATGTAATATTCTTTATTGAAAGTACATAAATATAACATATATAACCCTCAAATGGGAAAAGAAGAAATTTGTAAATACAGTATATAGGGGACACAAGTAGCCCCAGATGGAAAAAGGGCAACACAGGAGACCAGTGGCTACCCCTGTTAGTCCAGAGTCCAAATAGTATAGTAAAAAATAGACATAATATGGTCAAAGTATTAGACTCAAATACATTGGGCAAAAAGT
>CM033647.1:106518973-106602881 GCA_019512145.1 Engystomops pustulosus
ATATTTCTTACTGCACTACTGCCACTTTTTGCCCAATGCATTTGAGTCTAATACTTTGACCATATTATGTTTATTATTTTTTACTATACTATTTGGACTCTGGACTAACAGGGGTAGCCACTGGTCTCCTGTGCTGCCCTTTTTCCATCTGGGGCTACTTGTGTCCCCTATATACTGTATTTACAAATTTCTTCTTTTCCCATTTGAGGGTTATATATGTTATATTTATGTACTTTCAATAAAGAATATTACATATTTTTATATATTGAAGTCTTTTGCCGCTCTGGTTCTTTTTAAGATTTATTAATGTGTTCAAGGCTCTGGCAGTGCAGATCTGAGCACCACTAGTCTTGTGCTGCACCAGATTCATTATTGTGTAAATGAATCAGTACTGTAGAGTTCTACTTTTAGACCTGCTTTTAGCTGGTCTACACTAATCGCCAAATTTTGGTCCAACCTCTGTGATTTTTTTGGCGCATTGGTCACGCCCCCTTATTGGACTAGTCTGAAGCAGCCAAAAAATGGTCTGGAAGCAATCATGAATTCCACAAGCTGGACATGTGGCACGAACTGGCGCTGTACGCCTTGGAGGTTCTTGCCTGCCCTGCCACTAGCGCAGGGGTAGGGAACCTACGGCTCGGGAGCCAGATGTGGCTCTTTTGATGGCTGCATCTGGCTCTCCGACAAATCATTGATGTATAGCGATCGCCACTCCGATACTTAGGTGACTCTTCTCTATGACCCAGGCACCATTGTCTAAGCAACGATGGCAGCAGCGCCTGGGTCATAGAGAAGAGCGCTAAGTGAGTGATAAGAAGCTGCTGAAGGGAGAGCAGGTAGGTGAGTATTCCCTTTTTTTTGCTGTGAATACATATCTACTGGGGGGCATGTGCTGTGGCTACCTATCTACTCTGGGCATGTATGTGCTGGCGCTACCTATCTACTGGGAGGCATGTGCTGTTACTACCTATCTACTGAGGCCTGGGGGCATGTGATGGGGCTACCTATGTACTGGGAGGTATTTGCTGTGGCTACCTACCTACTGGGGGCAAGTATGTGCTGGCACTAACTATCTACTGAGAGGCACGTGCTCTGACTACCTATGAACTGGGGCCTGAGGGCACATGATGGGGCTACCTGTCTACTGGGAGATATTTGCTGTGGCTACCTATTTACTGTGGGCTTGTGCAGTGACTACCAATCTACCTTGGGCATGTGCTGTGGCTACTTATCTATTGGGGAGCATTTGATGGAGCTACCTATCTACTGGAGGGGGATGTGCTGTGGCTACCTATTTACTAGCAGACACATGATGGTGCTAGGGGCGTGAAAATTGCGCGTGACTCGCAAAAATAGAGCATGCTGCGATTTTGACGCGCGTGCAAACGAACGCAAGCACGCGCGTTGAAAACCACGCAAATGGAGAAAGACCCATTGAATACAATGGGACAGAGTGCAATGCGAGTTCTGAGCGTCAAATGCACGCGCAGAACTCGCGCGTGAAAAACGCCAGTGGAGAAGGGGCCTTAGGCTTCTATGAAGGCATTCCGCTATACTGGAGAAGGAGGCGAAGACAACCAGTCGATTTGGGGCTCATCCAGCTCAGGAAGGCTCACTATAGGAACCTGTATTCTGACCTGCGGCGGAATCTGGACAATTTTTGCAACTACATTCCGATGTCCGTTACCTATTTTGACCATCTTTTGGAGGAACTGCGATTGTAATGTTTTGACAATACTACTGATTTTCTTTTTTATTTACTAGGTTTCTTGTCACCAGGAATTTGTTTGCTTCCTGCTTGGTGTTCCCACCATTTAGTTGATTGTAAAACCTGCAAAGTGATCTGGGAGCAACTGAGAGCTGAGTCTGCCGCTCAAGACTGGATCCCGATCGGAATGTTTCGAGGACAAAGCACAATTTCCAAATTGCATCGGGGCGCTCGATGAGAGACACATTTGTGTGAAGAAGCCGGCTCACTCAGGGTCCCGATTCTTCAATTATAAACAATATTTTTCTGTGGTCTTGTTGGCTTTATAATTGGCTTTGTACAATTTTGTAATTGTGGATATTGGGGCCTATGGAAGTTCTGTGGATGCAGCAATCTTCAGGGCTTCCAGAATGGGTGAACTGCTTTGCTCCAACCAAGCTCGCCTTGAAGTCTACCTCGATCTACTGGACCTCTTGCATCATTTGTTATTTTCGTTGATGAAGGCTTTGGACATTCACATTATACACTCACCGGCCACTTTATTAGGTACACCTGTCCAACTGCTCGTTAACACTAAATTTCTAATCAGCCAATCACATGGCGGCAACTCAGTGCATTTAGCCATGTAGACATGGTCAAGACAATCTCCTGCAGTTCAAACCAGCATCAGTATGGGGTAGAAAGGTGATTTGAGTGCCTTTGAACGTGGCATGGTTGTTGGTGCCAGAAGGGCTGGTCTGAGTATTTCAGAAACCGCTGATATACTGGGATTTTTACGCACAACCATCTCTAGGGTTTACAGGTACAATCTTGTTGATGATGTGCTCCTGGAGTGGGTCATTCTTAGGCTTCTATGAAGGTATTCCGCTATACTGGAGAAGGAGCCGAAGACAACCAGTCGGTTTGGGACTCATCCAGCTCAGGAAGGCTCACTATAGGAACCTGTATTCTGACCTGCGGCGGAATCTGGACAAGTTTCGCAACTACATTCCGATGTCCATTACCTATTTTGACCATCTTTTGGAGGAACTGCGATCAAATTGTAATGTTTTGACAATACTACTGATTTTCTTTTTTATTTACTAGGTTTCTTGTCACCAGGAATTTGTTTGCTTCCTGCTTGGTGTTTCCACCATTTAGTTGATTGTAAAAGCAACCTGCGAAGTGATCTGGGAGCAACTGAGAGCTGAGTCTGCCGCTCAAGACTGGATCCGGATATCGGAATGTTTCCAGGACAAAGCACAATTTCCAAATTGCATCGGGGCGCTCGATGAGAGACACTCAGGTTCCCGATTCTTCAATTATAAACAATATTTTTCTGTGGTCTTGTTGGCTTTATAATTGGCTTTGTACAATTTTGTAATTGTGGATATTGGGGCCTATGGAAGTTCTGTGGATGCAGCAATCTTCAGGGCTTCCAGAATGGGTGAACTGCTTTGCTCCAACCAAGCTCGCCTTGATGTCTACCTCGATCTACTGGACCTCTTGCATTATTTGTTATTTTCGTTGATGAAGGCTTTGGACATTCACATTATACACTCACCGGCCACTTTATTAGGTACACCTGTCCAACTGCTCGTTAACACTTAATTTCTAATCAGCCAATCACATGGCGGCAACTCAGCATTTAGGCATGTAGACATGGTCAAGACAATCTCCTGCAGTTCAAACCGAGCATCAGTATGGGGAAGAAAGGTGATTTGAGTGCCTTTGAACGTGGCATGGTTGTTGGTGCCAGAAGGGCTGGTCTGAGTATTTCAGAAACTGCTGATCTACTGGGATTTTCACACACAACCATCTCTAGGGTTTACAGAGAATGGTCCGAAAAAGAAAAAAACATCCAGTGAGCGGCAGTTCTGTGGGCGGAAATGCCTTGTTGATGCCAGAGGTCAGAGGAGAATGGGCAGACTGGTTCGAGCTGATAGAAAGGCACCAGTGACTCAAATCGCCACCCATACAACCAAGTGTGGCCAGAAGAGCATCTCTGAATGCCAATACGTCGAACTTTAGGCAATGGCTACAGCAGCAGAAGACCACACCGGGTGCCACTCCTTTCAGCTAAGAACAGGAAACTAAAGGCTACAATTTGCACAAGCTCATCGAAATTGGACAGTAGAAGATTGGAAAAACGTTGCCTGGTCTGATGAATCTCGATTTCTGCTGCGACATTCGGATGGTAGGGTCAGAATTTGGCGTCAACAACATGAAAGCATGGATCCATCCTGCCTTGTATCAACGGTTCAGGCTGGTGGTGTCATGGTGTGGGGAATATTTTCTTGGCACTCTTTGGGCCAAGGGGCCTTGAGGCTTCTATGAGGCATTCCGCTATACTGGAGAAGGGAGGCGAAGACAACCAGTCGATTTGGGGCTCATCCAGCTCGGAAGCTCACTATAGGAACCTGATTCTGACCTGCGGCGGAATCTGGACAATTTTTGCAACTACATTCCGATGTCCGTTACCATTTTGACCATCTTTGGAGGAACTGCGATTGTAATGTTTTGACAATACTACTGATTTTCTTTTTATTTACTAGGTTTTGTCACCAGAATTTGTTTGTTGCTCTTGGTGTTCCCCCATTTATTGAGTGTAAAACCTGCAAAGTGATCTGGGAGCAAACTGAGAGCGAGTCTGCCGCTCAAGACTGGATCCCGATCGGAATGTTTCGAGGACAAAGCCACAATTTCCAAATTGCATAGGGCGCTCGATGAGAGACACATTTGTGTGAGAAGCCGGCTCACTCAGGTCCCGATTTCAATTATAAACAATATTTTTCGTGGTCTTGTTGGATTTATAATTGGCTTTGTACAATTTTGTAATTGTGGATATTGGGGCCTAGGAAGTTTGTGGATGCAGCAATCTTTCAGGGCTTCCAGAATGGGTGAACTGCTTTGCTCCAACCAAGCTCGACTTGAAGTCTACCTCGATCTACTGGACCTTGCAATCATTTGTTATTTTCGTGATGAAGGATTTGGAATTAAACATCAAAAATCACCCACTTTATTAGGTACACCGCGTCCAACTGCTCGTTAACACTAAATTTTCTAATCAGCCAATCACATGGCGGCAACTCAGTGCATTTAGCATGTAGACATGGTCAGACAATCTCCTGCAGTTCAACCAGCATCATATGGGTGAGACGGGGAGGAAGGTCAGCAAGGTGGAAGGTTAGGAAAGATCCAGGCCGGGTATTCGTGAGAGGCGACTATTCAGAAACCGTGGATTATGGATGTACCGACACAACCACATAGGTTGGAAACTCTGCCTGAGGAACAGGCATGCCGAGAAGAAAACACAGAAGGGAACCTCAGCACTTCCGAGCAAGCGCGCAGCCAGTGAAGGCGCGAATCCTTGCTACTGACGGTAGGATTTTGGACGAGAATAGAAGTGAAATGCGCGAAGGGTCAGAGGAATTGGGACAGACTGGTTCGAGCTAATGAAAGCAACAGTGACTCAAACGGACACCTAAAGTGTGGAGAAGAGCATGCTCTGAATGCACAATACGAAACTTTGAGGCAATGGTAAGCAGCAGAAGACCACCGTGTGCCAATTTTTCAGTAAGAACAGGAAACTGAGGCTACAATTTGCACAGCTCATCGAAATTGGACAGTAGAAGATTGGAAAAACGTTGCCTGGTTGATGAATCTCGATGTGTGCTGACTGGGATGGTTAGGGTCCAAATTTGGCGTCACAACAGAAGCATGGATCCATCCTGCCTGTATCAACGGTTCAGGCTGGGGTGGTAGTGTATGTGTGGGGAATATTTCTTGGACTTTTGGCCCCTTGGTACCAATTGAGCATTGTTGCAATGCCACAGCCTACCTGAGTATTGTTTGTGGCTATGTCCACCTTTATGACACAATCTACCCAACATCTGATGGCACTTTCAGCAGGTAATGCGCCATGTCATAAAGTGGAATCATCTCAGACTGGTTTCTTGGAAAGACAATGATTCACTGTACTCAAATGGCCCGCACAGCACCAGATCTCATCCAATAGCGCATCTTGGGATGTGGTGAACGGGAGATTCGCATCTGGATGTGCACCGACAATTGCGGCAACTGTGTGAGCCATTATGTCAATATGGACCAAAATCTCTGAGGAATGCTGTCCAGCACCTTGTTGAATCTATGCCACGAAGAATTGAGGCAGTGCTGAAGGCAAAAGGGGGTCCAACCCGTTACTAGCATGGTGACCTAATAAAGTGGGTGAGTGATGTGGACCATTCCCTCAGTGTGGTTTGGATGATCGGAGGCACTATGGCCACACTGTGAGACAGCGTGTGGAAAGTTTGGGATTCCTAGCGGCAAACCCAATTAAGATGGACCAGACAACTAAGAAGGCAGTGGGTTATTCTTCACAATTCATTCAGCTTTAGATGGTGACTTTGAGGGACAACATCCACTGCATTTATCCCCTGGACAATACTCTCCAGAATGACCCAGAGCAGCTGGACTGTTTGTAGTGAGCAGTTTGCCTCAGAGGTGCTGTTCCCTGGCAGATGGAGCTATTAATGGACATTGGGCTTGGACTACTAGATTAGCTTTTTTGTTTATTTCCATATTTTGTTTTTGGGGAGTTTAGTGTAGGGACTCGCAAGAGATGGGGCCCGTGACGAGGGTTGCAAGCTTAAAACTTCTTTGACCCATTTTTGTATTGTTGAATTTTGGCCAACACCATAAAATGAGCCAAGGAGTTACCCAAGACCTCATTATTAAAAGTTATGTATAAAATATTTTTGTTGTGTGAGTTGTGGCATACAAGAATACAAGAAGGATTTGATCAGTTGGGCTATATGAAGTTCTTTACAGGAGACTAATGTGTGCAGACCCCAGCCAATCCAAAAATGAAATCTACCACCAGGATAAAAGTATGTACACCAAGAAACTACATGCTGGTCTGTGGTCCACCTCTGCAAGGATCCACTGTTCTTTTATCTTTGTATGCAGAAACAGTGGATCCTGTCATATGGACACACATCAGCTTGTAAGTGTACTTGGTTTACAATCCTTCATCCTGTTGTTATAGGACATTACCTTAAGTTTGACTGATGGTTGCATTAGATGGCCTTTCTTTATTGCAATAATTGGAACAATTGTAAGTGTATAAAGAAACAGCATATTATTTTAGGGGGAAGTCTCTCCATAGGAAAACAATCAGTCGTACACTGCACAAATTGGCTTTCATGGAAGAGTGGCAAGAAGAAAGCCATTTCTCAAACATATCCATAAAAGTCTTGGTTAAAGTTTGCCACAAGCCACCTGAGAGACAGAAACATGTGGAAGAAGGTGCTCTGGTGAGATGAAACCAAATGGGAACTTTTATGGCCACAACACCAACGATATGTTTGGTGTGAAAGCAACAAACTGCTCACCCTGAACACACCATCCCCACTGTCATGGTGGTGGCAACATATGGTTTGGGCCTGCTTACTTCAGCAGGGACAGAGAAGAGGGAAACAATTGATTGAAAGATGGATGGAGTCAAATACATGACCTTCTGGAAGAAAACCTGTCTAGTCTGCAAAAGACCTAGAGATGGGACGGAGTTATTATTATAAACAAGACAATGGGGAAGATTATTAATGTAAAACCAAAGAATACCCCTATATTCAGCCTCTCCAACAATATACTCAAAATACCAAAAAAGAACCAGAGCGGCAAAAGACTCAATATATAAAAATATGTATATCTTTATTGAAAGTAAATAAATGTAACATATATAACCTCAAATGGGAAAAGAAGAAATTGTAAACAGTATATAGGGGACACAGTAGCCCAGATGGAAAAAGGCAGCACAGGAGACCAGTGGCTACCCCTGTTAGTCCAGAGTCCCAATAGTATAGTAAAAAATAATAAACATAATATGGTCAAAGTATTAGACTCAAATGCATTGGGCAAAAAAGTGGCAGTAGGTGCAGTTAGAAATATGTAAACCATACACAACACTGGAGGTACCGTCCAGTGGTAGTAATAGATATGTCAAAATACTATGCACACCACCCGAAAACATAATGGACAGACACTGGGCAGTTCAGGGGAAAGCCAAAGGGTGTATCCTTTGGCTTTCCCCTGAAACTGCCCAGTGTCTGTCCATATGTTTTCGGGTGAGTGTGCAATAGTATTTTGACATATCTTTACTACCACTGGACGGTACCTCCAGTGTTGTGTATGGTTACATATTCTTACTGCACTACTGCCACTTTTTGCCAATGCATTTAGTTAATACTTTGACCATATTATGTTTATTATTTTTACTATACTATTTGGACTCTGGACTAACAGGGGTAGCCACTGGTCTCCTGTGCTGCCCTTTTTCCATCTGGGGCTACTTGTGTCCCTATATACTGTATTTACAAATTTTTCTTTTCCCATTTGAGGGTTATATATGTTACATTTATGTACTTTCAATAAAGAATATTAAATATTTTTATATATGAAGTCTTTTGCCGCTCTGGTCTTTTTAAGATTTATTATGTTCAAGGCTCTGGCAGTGCAGATCTGAGCACACTAGTCTTGTGCTGCACCAGTTCATTATTGTGTAAATGAATCAGTAATGTAGAGTTTACTTTTAGACCTGCTTTTAGCTGGCTACACTAATCGCCAATTTGGTCCAACCTCTGTGATTTTTTTGGTGCATTGGTCACGCCCCCTTATTGGACAAGTCTGAAGCAGCCAAAAAATGGTCTGGAAGCAATCATGAATTCCACCAATTAATCCATATAGCAAAATCTACAATGAAATGGTTCACAAATAAACTTATCCAGGTGTTAGAATGGCCAAGTCACAGTCCAGACCTGAATCCAATTGAGTGGAAAGAGCAGAAAACTGCTGTTCACAAATTCTTTCCATTCAGCCTCACAGAGCTTGAGCTGATTTCCAAGGAAGAATGGGCAAAAATGTCAGTCTCTCCACGTGCAAAACTGAGACATACGCTAAGCGACATGCAGCTGTAATTGCAGCAAAAGGTGGCACCCCAAAGTATTAACTTAATGGACATCTACCACCAGAATCAAGGACTGTAAACCAAGCACACTGACATACTGGTGTGTGCACCCTCTGGCAGGATCTGGCAGGATAAGCTTTTCTATTATCTTCTTATACCCTTGCTTTTACCAAAAAAAGGCTTTTAAAATTATGAGTGGCTTTGGGTTACATAAGTGTTAATGGAGCCCCCAGGCTCATTTTGCATACTCGTTAAAGCCTTTTTTTCTGAAACAATGGAAAACTAAATTGCAGCAAACTTTGCTGTGTAAGGGAAAAAGTTGCAAAGGAATAAAGCACTTATCCACTTATGCGCCAAAAATACTAAATACTCTGCTAAGCCTACATGAAAGTAGAGCAAATCTTGAATTGCATGAATTGTCTTCTATTGTCTCAAACTTTTGGCAAAAACTAATTGAGAACTTTAGATTCTCTAGGCCTGAGTACAATATTTCACCACAAGAGAGAACCATGGGACATCTTTGCTTTGATACACAGGCTCTATCCAGTGTAAATCTAGGTATATATCAGCATTCTGATAAAATTGGTCTTCCAAATATTTCCTGCTCAGCAAGCAAATAATAAATACATCTGCAGAAGCAAAGCAGAGTAAATTGTGAGTATGCTTTCTTAGTTCTAAGTAAATTAGGCATAGAAGACCACATATTCATGGCTATTCAAGCTTTATATTCTCATCCTTTAGCTTACTGTATTGTTCAATGGTGTATGTCCCAATTTGTTTACCCTGTCAACTGGGATGAGACAGAGGTGCCCCCAGTCACCTGTCATCTTTAATATTATCCATTAAACCACTGGCAGCTGCCATATGCCCAGACATTAAAGGTATAACTTTAATCCTACTAACTCACAGAATAAATCTAACATGCTACTTATGCTCTACAGTGAATGACGTTTTTTACATACCCCATGAGTAGTGATGAGTGGTCTCGGACTGCAAAGTTCAAGTCCAAAGCGAATTTGGTGGGTTTCGCACCCATGTATCTGGAGATCGAACAAGACCTGTTGTTCGGGATCCAGGTCAATTGACTTAATTGACTGCTAAGAAGCTTGGCCTTTTCTAAGCGACCACACATATGTCCTCTGTACCCATGCCTGTGACTGACCAGGCCGGACATGTGACTCTGCAGTATTAGAGCAGAGTCCAGACAGAGCTAGATAGGCAGGGCAGGGCACTTACATATAGATGGGAGGCTGTTGTTTTAGGGATAGGTGAAAATTTGAAATAATTGCTCTTATTAGGGCACTCTGAGGAACTGCATTAGGCTACTTATAGGCTGCTATAGGGATATTCTTACTGATCTTAGAGGATTATGCAACAATACTTGGAAAGATGAGAATATTCCCTGCAATCTGAGTGGCAGGCTTGTAGTGCAGCATAGAGTTATGTCATGGGTGGCTTGGTCAAGATGAACAGGTCTCAACTACGCCCATCAGGGCCGGCGATGGGGAGACCACAATGTAGTTGTGAGTTCCCCCTTGGGCACTCTCAGTGTATGTAGTAATAGATCCCCACGCAGATGGTGAATGAGAGGCCTGTGGTATTAGCAGCAGCAGCCAGGGATCACACATGGAGTCAGGGATGTTGAACAATATACTCACAGTCTCTTTATTAACCAGACAGTCCTATGCAGAAGCGGGTGACAGGTTGTAACAGATTTCCACGAGGCAGTGGATTGGTTGGATCTGTAGCTTTACTTGGGAAAGTCCCTCAGCCCTGGTCCAGTAGATAGGGGCTGGAAAATAGCTAAGGCTGCTTAGGCAGCTCTAATGAATGCAGTCTCTATGGAATTAGGCACACAAAGCTGCCAGTCTGGCAAAGTATATCTCTTGGAAGGGAGAAAGTGGCTAGCAGGCTGGCTGTCTCTGCAGGCTTACACACAAAACTACTGAGGAAAGTCTGCAATGTCTGACAGGATGAAAATGCTGGAGTCTTGCAATGAGCTTCCTTTTATAAACTTTAGGAGCGTACTGCAAGGGTAGTCTGAGTTTAGTAACCAATGGGAGTCTGAGGATTCTGCAGGAGGAATTACAAATGAAACATTTAACATAAACATTGTGAACAATAACCCTCTAACACACATGATGTGTCAGATGTAAAACCACATATTGCCACTAGTATAGTAGTATAGGATAAGAAATAAAGGAAGGTGTACAGTATAGACAAAATCTCAAGACTTAGCTTAACAGGGCTGGCTACATTCCATTAGTATCGTGTCTAGCGGGCCATTACTACGGCATCATCTAGCAAGATCTTGAAAGTCCTGTTTCTATATAGTTTTCAGCTCCAGAAAAATCCTTAAGGTGCTGGTTCCCATGAAAAGCATATAGTTATTCTTAAATTGTAAAGGTTCTGTTGTCAGTGAATAGTGGCACTAATATCAAGATTTTAAAGATGCTCAAGTCAGTGAATAGTGTGCACTAAGGAGCATCTGTCAGTAAATAGCATGCTTTAATACCTAGATCATTACCGAGCTGCTGAAAGTGAATAGTGTGCATTACTACTTAGATTCTAAAGGTGCGGTCACTGTAAAGTTTGGCACTGAGGGTCTTTTTAAATGAGGAAAGCAGAAATTAAAAGGGTTGTCTGGGCTTTAAAAAAAACTATATATCTAGCCTGGAGGGCTGTAAAATAATAAAAACTTATTGTTACCTTTGCAGTGCTCCCATTGTCCCGCTCCACCACGCATCAGTTCTGTGCCCCTGTTTGTTTACAGAGACGGGCATGCCCATCTGTCCAGCTGTGCGCCTAACATTGCATCGTTTTCAATGTGTATCAAGTGAGTGGAAGTGGTCAGAGGGGAACCAATGCCTCTGTAAACAAATAGGGGCATGGTAGTAATGGACGGCGGTGCAGGAAAATGGCAGCATCGGGAGGGGTAAGGATACATTTTATAAATTTTTTCTTCACCCCATCCCTGGCCAGATATCAAGTTTATTTAAAACCCAGAAAGCCTTTTAAGGGACAGAGATGTGGCTGGGGGCTGCTGCTGATGATGTAGCTTGTGCTTTTTTTGGAGAGTGGGAGAGTGCGTCTTTTGTCTCTTTCTTCACAGTCTGAGCATCTCATGTATAACCACGCACCTGAGCTGCAGTGGCTGAGACACCCAAAAAGTCTGAAAACACCTAAGGCTACCCCTGTTGCTTAGGTTGGCTCAGCCTGTTCAATCGCCTCCCAAGTCACAAGGACACCCAGTCTCCCCACTATGGAAGGATGTGACACCACCACTGCCGTCACCATCACCAAGCCTGTCAACACCATCTCCCAAATAATGCAAAGAAAAAGCAAGTTTTGCCCTGCGTAGGAGAATTTCAAAATTGCTGGCTTTGAAATGCCCCCATTCAGGCTGGTGGATATGGAGATCTTTAAAGATCTGATGGCAGCAGAGTATGAAGCTCTCAGCGTCCACTACTTTTCTAGGCAGGCAGTCCCCACCCAACACCAACAGGTTGTGGACAAAATCAGATTTGCACTTCTTAATGCTATTAGCCCCAAGTTGCACATCACAACTTACCACTAAGCACAACATTACATCTCCTTAATGGTCAACAGAGTAAATGTAGTGGCAGCTGGTCCTGAGACAGGAGGCACTCTGGCTCTCATTGGGTACCCTACCCAAGATTGCAAGACACCACTTGTTGCTTCCTCCTCTCCTGCTTCCTCATTCAGTCAGCACATCACCCACACCACCACTTTTAATAAAGCCATGGGAAAAGGCAACAGGCTGTGCTAAAACTTGTCCATCTGGGTGAAAGACCAAACACCCCCCACAAGCTGTGGACTTAGGTCTAGTAGCAGATAAATGAGTGCCACTGAACCTCAAGCGTGGCAAGGTGGTACTCAGCAATTGCCATAACCTTGTTGCAGCTTTGGGACAAGCCAAGTTGATGCACATCCCATGTTTTGAGCATTTGCTCAACTTGGTGCAAAGGTTCCTAGGCAACTATACAGACCTGCCAAAGTCACTGCTTGAGGTGTGTGCCATGTATTCACATTTTTTATGTTAAAACCCTGCTTCTGCTCGCCTATCTGCACTACAGAGGAACCTTGGTCTGCTTACTTTGGTCTGTACCAATTTGTTGGAATTCCACTTTACATATGCTGGAAAGGATCTTTGAGCAGCAGCAGGCAATTGTTTAGTTCCATCTCCAGAATGCTCGGGTGAGTCGAAGTAGTGTGCAGCAGCACTTCATCACCACTAAGTGCCTGAATAAGTTCCATTTTTGGAACTTAGGCTACATTTACACAAATGTGTGCTTGCCCAGCCCAGTGTGTGCCACGGGGTTGTATATCCGTGCAGACAGATATAAGTTCCCACGTGGCCGACCTTAAACTGTGAATTTTGTAATTCCGCTTTCCCGGAACTTCTACTTGAAATTTTTGTTGTTACAGTTTTTGTTGTTACAATTTTTGTTGGTCTGAAATGTGCATATCAACCAAAGAACAGAATAAAGACCTTGTGAAGATGCAAGCTCATGCTGGTACAGTGAAACAAGAGACCAAACAAAATAAGAAATGGGAAATCTCTACTTGGTAGGCTATTTTTAATTTTAACAAGAGGGAGCTAACTAGCCCTAAGGCACCATAACCAAGGAGTAAAACTTAACCTTTATTAGTATTAAATAATAGATGATGACCAAAAACTGTGAATACAGGGTTGCACCAATGCCACGTGTAAAAATATCCCAATGCTGGTTTACCGGATTCCCCAGACTGGGTGTCATATATGCCACATAAATGTTAATGGGGCGAACAGTAGTTGTGGGTAGTAGATTTACAGGTGAGGTGTCAGGTGAGACTCCAATGTGGGTTATATATACGTAATCTATGTAGGTAAGTGAACTCAGAAGGATGCAGTCCGCACCTCCTGGTCAGATCAACAGGATTTTTTTCACCATATTGCCCAGATGGGTTACTGGGGAAACCTTTCTTTTGCGTTATGATACTACATAGGTCCTCATGGTGTGACCCAATATTTCATGTTTCAACTGTAGGATTTAGGGAAAGGTGAAAAGATGATCCCCAGTTGACCAATCACTAAAATGGGCTGCTTTATTAGCATCTATGCAGTGATGCCATGTTGTTAAATCACCCTACATATTCTGATTATCAATTGACCCAGTCGTCCCATACACCTGGAAAAATCATTCACACCACACACTACTAGTATTGATCCTATACTGCCTCCTATGTAGTTTTATATTAAACTGAACACTGGATTGGCGTGCCCTGCTGACTAAAATTTAGCTACCAAAGCCCCCCAACATGTTTCGCCGAGTACTCGGCTTCATCAGGGGTAGCGGGCTTAGCTCGTGAGCGGCGTGCGGGGTATAAATTTATATGCTAGTCCAGACTGCCATTGGGCGGTGGGTTTGCCCAATCAGATGCCCGTGTCTGACAATCAGGTGGGGGGTGGGGGGCACGTGTCTATGACGTTATTCCGACCGCCCCTAAGTATGTGCAGACGGCATCTAGTTAAATATCCAACACGAGGTTCCCATCGCGCATAGTAACCATACACGTCACCTATAAACCGCCTACATCCGAGTTCCCGTTGGTTCCCATTGGACCTGACTGGTGACGCGGATGGGTGGTCTCCCTCGGTGGAGGATTTGGTATCCAATCACATGCTCATCACGTGATGTGATCACGTGATCTGAGGCAACACCCCGTGGCGTTGCTATGGATACCGTCTCCAAGGGCCAGAGCACCGGACCAACGGGAACTCGGACAGGTGCCGACAGAGCATCCTATAGAAGATCTAAGATAAGCACAGGTAAGTATACAGTCGTTAAGACTTGATCACCTGGGCAGCCATATAGAAGGATCATGATAAATTAGTGCCCGAGACGAATAAGAACGTCAGGGACATTCGTAAGTACAAAATTGTATGCACGCCTATATTTAATGGTCAAATTCGTCCAGTATAGAATTAATATAAGATATATATCTGCACAACAGGATAAGATCCATATTGAGGTGTATGCCACTGTGAGTGAACGTCATGAGACTATGGTTAGTAGAAATATACTTATACTGTTATTTTCAAAAACCATCAAGCATAAGTGAAAGAAGAAAGAAAAAAGTTAAAAAGAGAAGGCTCAAACAGAGTTAATGGGAAAGGTCAGGTCCAGCTAGATCAGGCGACATATATGAATAAAGTATAATCCTGTATAATCCTTCATTAAGCCCTATAGGGCTAAGGCTCTTGAGGCGGTGAATTCACCTTGCCTCAATCTGTAGGAGTCTCTGGTTCTGATCGCCTTGTCTTGGACCACGTTTAATACGATCAACCCCCCAGAATTTCAGGACTGTGGGATCCCCTCCATGATGATTCCAGATATGTCGCGAGATTGGTGTGTCCTTTTTGGTATTGATGGAGCTCAGGTTACCCGAAATCCTCCTTCGTAGCTCCTGGATGGTCTTACCCACGTACAGTTTGGGACATGGGCATGATGCTACGTAGACTATGTCCACACTATTACAGTTGTAAAAATCCCTTATAACGAAGAACTCTTGATTATGGGGATTTGTAAAATTCTTAGTCCCGGGTAAGTAGCGGCAGAACGTACAGGACCCACAGGAAAATGAGCCAGAGGTCCCTTCAAGGGAGCAAAATGACTGTGTACCAGATAGTCTCGTAGATTTCTCCCCCTCCGATACGTTATCGAAGGGTACTCAGGTAGACGTTCAGACAGATCTGGATCGGTCTTGAGGATGGGCCAATATCGTCTCATTATGTTGGTAATTTTACCAGCATATGCATCATAGGTGCCTATACACCTTATTGGACCTGCTTGTATTCCGTCTTCACGGGAGTTGGCCAATAGAGACCTGTCCATACGTTTAGCTCTTGAGTAGGCCCTATAGAGATGCTTTTTCGGGTATTGGCGCTCAGTTTAGTAGTTGGTCACATTCATTTTTGAAACTCTGTTCATCAGAGCAATTCCTCTTGGCCCGGAGATATTGGCCAACGGGTATCCCTCTTAAGAGCTGAGGGATGCAAACTATCCCAATGGAGGAGACTATTTGTAGCGGTTGGCTTCCGATATATATCCGTATGTAATTTGTTGCTTATGGTGAGATCCAGAAAGTTTATAGATTCGTCAGAAATTTCATGGGTAAACTTCATCCCAATCTCATTTGTATTCAAGGCTTCTACGAAATCTAAAAAGAGAGGAGCGTCCCCTTCCCACAGTATCAGTATATCATCGATATACCTACCCCAATATAAAATATGGTTGGTATGGCTCAATAGGTCGTCTGAGAACACTATAGTGTCCTCCCATCATCCAAGAAAGAGGTTCGCATATGAGGGCGCACAAGTCGCCCCCATAGCGGTCCCTCTGACTTGGTGGTAGTACACTCCCTCAAATAGGAAGTAATTCCTGGTTAGGACAAAAGACAGTAGGTCAATCATAAAGTCATTATACACCCGGTATTGTATTCCCCTGGTGCTAGTGAAGTGTCGTATAGCGGTCAAACCCAACAGGTGGGCGATATTACTGTAGAGGGATTCTACATCAAGACTCGCTATTTTAGTTTGATTAGTGATGACCAATTCACATAATTTGGAGATCGCATCTTTAGTGTCCCTGATGTATGATGGGAGACTCTGTACAAATGATTGTAAAAGAGTATCTAGATAAATGCTACATGATTGTGTCAAATTATTGCAGCCGGACACTATCGGTCTCCCTGGTATTGGATGTTTCTGTTTATGCACCTTTGGTAGTGCGTAAAATGTCGCTATAGTTGGGTTGGGGCATGATAAAAATCTATTTTCCTCCTCACTGATTAGGTTGCCACTGAGAGCCTCATCTAGTATTTCTTCTAGTTCATGAGCATACTCTCTAGTGCAGGGGTAGGGAACCTACGGCTCGGGAGCCAGATGTGGCTCTTTTGATGGCTGCATCTGGCTCTCAGACAAATCATTGATTTATAGCGATCGGCACTCCGATACTTAGGTGACTCTTCTCTATGGCCCAGGCACCATTGTCTAAGCAACGATGGCAGCAGCGCCTGGGTCATAGCGAAGAGCGCAGGAGTGATAAGAAGCTGCTGAAGGGAGAGCAGGTAGGTGAGTATTCCCTTTTTCTTTGCTGTGAATACATATCTACTGGGAGGCATGTGCAGGCGCTACCTATCTACTCTGGGCATGTATGTGCTGGCACTACCTATCTACTGGGAGGCATGTGCTGTTACTACCTATCTACTGGGGGGCATGTATGTGCTGGCGCTACCTATCTACTGGGAGGCATGTGCTGTTACTACCTATCTACTGGGGGGCATGTGCTGTGGCTACCTATCTACTCTGGGCATGTATGTGCTGGTGACCTCAAGGTGGCAGGGTGGTACTCAGCAATTGCCAAACCTTGTTGCAGCTTTGGGACAAGCCAAGTTGATGCACATCCCAGTTTTTGAGCTTTGCTCAACTTGGTGCAAAGGTTCCTAGGCAACTATACAGACCTGCCAAAGTCACTGCTTGAGGGGTGTGTGCCATGTATTCCATTTTTTATGTTAAAACCCTGCTCTGCTCGCCTATCTGCACTACAGAGGAAACTTGGTCTGCTTACTTTTGGTCTTACCAATTTGTTGGAATTCCACTTTACATATGCTGGAAAGGATCTTTGGCAGCAGCGGCAATTGTTTGTTCCATCTCCAGAATGCTCGGGTGAGCGAAGTAGTGTGCAGCAGCACTTCATCACCACTAAGTGCCTGAATAGTTCCTTTTTGGAATTAGGCTACATTACACAAATGTGTGCTTGCCCAGCCCAGGTGTGCCACGGGGTTGTATATCCGTGCAGACAGATATAAGTTCCCACGTGGCCGACATTAAACTGTGAATTTTGTAATTCCGCTTTCCGGAACTTACTTGAAATTTTTGTTGTACGTTTTGTTTGTTACAAATTTTGTTGGTCTGAAATGCATTATCAACCAAGAACAGAATAAAGACCTTGTGAGATGCAAGCTATGCTGGTACAGTGAAACAAGAGACCAAACAAAATAAGAAATGGGAAATCTCTACTTGGTAGGCTATTTTAATTTTAACAAGAGGGAGCTAACTAGCCCTAAGCACCATAACCAAGGAGTAAAACTTAACCTTTATTAGTATTAAATAATAGATGATGACCAAAAACTGTGAATACAGGTTGCACCAATGCCACGTGTAAAAATATCCAATGCTGGTTACCGGATTCCCCAGACTGGGTTTCATATATGCCACATAAATGTTAATGGGGCGAACAGTAGTTGTGGGTAGTAGATTTACAGGTTGAGGTGTCAGGTGAGACTCCAATGTGGGTTATATATACGTAATCTATGTAGGTAAGTGAACAGAAGGATGCAGTCCGCACCTCCTGGTCAGATCAACAGGATTTTTTTCACCATATTGCCCAGATGGGTTACTGGGAAACCTTTCTTTTGCGTTATGATACTACATAGGTCCTCATGGGTGTGACCCAATATTTCATGTTTCAACTGTAGGATTAGGGAAAGGTGAAAAAGTGATCCCCAGTTGACCAATCACTAAAATGGGTGCTTTATTAGCATCTATGCAGTGATGCCATTGTTGTAAATCACCCTACATATTCTGATTATCAATTGACCCAGTCGTCCCATACACCTGGAAAAATCATTCACACCACACACTACTAGTATTGATCCTATACTGCCTCCTATGTAGTTTTATATTAAACGAACACTGGATGGCGTGCTGCTGACAAATTTAGCTACCAAAGCCCCCCAACATGTTTCGCCGAGTACTCGGCTTCATCAGGGGTAGGCGGGTTAGCGTCGTGAGCGGCCGTGCGGGTATAAATTTATATGCTAGTCCAGACTGCCATTGGGCGGTGGGTTTGCCCAATCGATGCCCGTGTCTGACAATAAGGTGGGGGTGGGGGCACAGTGTCTATGCGTTATTCCGACCGCCCTAAGTATGTGCAGACGGCATCTAGTTAAAATCCAACACGAGGTTCCCATCGCGCAAGTAACCATACAGTCACCTATAAACCGCCTACATCCGAGTTCCCGTTGGTTCCCATTGGACCTGACGGTGACGCGGAGTGGGTGGTTCCCTCGGGTGGAGGATTTGGTATCCAATCACATGCTCATCACGTGATGTGATCACAGTGATCTGAGGCAACACCCCGTGGCGTTGCTATGGATACCGTCTCCAAGGGCCAGGGCACCGGACCAACGGGAACTCGGAAGGTGCCGACGAGCATCCTATAGAAGATCTAAGATAAGCACAGGTAAGTATACAGTCGTTAAGACTTGATCACCTGGGCAGCCATATAGAAGGATCATGATAAATTAGTGCCCGAGACGAATAAGAAGTCAGGGACATTCGTAAGTACAAAATTGTATGCACGCCTATATTTAATGGTCACAATCGTCCAGTTATAGAATTAATATAAGATATATATCTGCACAACAGGATAAGATCCATATTGAGGTGTATGCCACTGTGAGTGACGTCATGAGACTATGGTTAGTAGAAATATATTATACTGTTATTTTCAAAAACATCAAGCATAAGTGAAAAAAGAAAGAAAAAAGTTAAAACGAGAAGGCTCAAACGGAGTTAATGGGAAAGGTCAGGTCCAGCTAGATCAGGCGACATATATGAATAAAGTATAATCCTGTATAATCCTTCATAAGCCCTATAGGGCTAAGGCTCGAGGCGGTGAATACACCTTGCTCAATTGTAGGGAGTCTTGGTTCTGATCGCCTGTCTTGGACCACGTTTAATAAGATCAACCCCCAGAATTTCAGGACTGTGGGATCCCTCCATGATGATTCCAGATATGTCGCGAGATTGGTGTGTCTTTTGTTATTGATGGAGCTCAGGTTACCCGAAATCCTCCTTCGTAGCTCTGGATGGTCTTACCCACGTACAGTTTGGGACATGGGCATGATGACGTAGACTATGTCCACACTATTACAGTGTAAAAAATCCCTTATAACGAAGAACTCTGATTATGGGGATTTGTAAAAATTCTTAGTCCCGGGTAAGTAGGCGGCAGAAACGTACAGGGACCCACAGGAAAATGAGGCAGAGGTCCTTCAAGGAGCAAAATGACTGTGTACCAGATAGTCTCGTAGATTGTCTCCCCCTCCGATACGTTATCGAAGGTACTCAGGTAGACGTTCAGACAGATCTGGATCGCTTGAGGATGGCCAATATCGTCTCATATGTGTAATTTTACCAGCAATGCATCATAGGTGCCTATACACCTATTGGACCTCTTGTATTCCGTCTTAACGGGAGTTGGCCATAGAGACCTGTCCATACGTTAGCTCTGAGTAGGCCCTAATAGAGATGCTTTTCGGGATTGGCGCTCAGCTTTAAGTAGTGTACACCATTTTTGAAACTCTGTTCATCAAGCAATCTCTGGCCCGGAGATATGGCCAACGGGTTCCCTTAAGAGCTGAGGGATGAAACTATCCCAATGGAGGAGATCTATTGTAGCGGTTGGCTTCCGATATATATCCGTATGTAATTGTTGCTTTGGTGAGATCCAGAAGTTTATAGATCTGTCAGAAATTTCATGGTAAACTTCATCCCAATCTCATTGTATTCAAGGCTTCTACGAAATCTAAAAAGAGAGGAGCGTCCCCTTCCCACAGTATCAGTATATCATCGATATACCTACCCCAATATAAAATATGGTTGGTATGGCCTCAATAGGTGTCTGAGAACACTATAGTGTCCTCCCATCATCCAAGAAAGAGGTTCGCATATGAGGGCGCACAAGTCGCCCCCATAGCGGTCCTCTGACTTGGTGTAGTACACTCCTCCAAATAGAAGTAATCCTGGTTAGGACAAAAAAAAGTAGGTCATCATAAAGTCATATGCACCGCGTATTGTATTCCCCTGGTGCTAGTGAAGTGTCGGTTATAGCGGTCAAACCCAACAGGTGGGCGATATTACTGTAGAGGGATTCTACATCAAGACTCGTATTTAGTTTGATTAGTGATGACCAATTCAGATAATTTGGAGATCGCATCTTTAGTGTTCCCTGATGTATGATGGGAGACGTACAAATGATTGTAAAAAGAGTATCTAGATAAATGCTACATGATTGTGTCAAATTATTGCAGCCGGACACTATTGGTCTCCCTGGATTGGAGTTTTTGTTTATGCACCTTTGGTGTCTGATAAATGTCGCTATAGTGGGTTGGGGGCATGATAAAAATCTATTCCTCCCTCACATAGTAGGTGCGCACTGAGAGCCTCATCTAGTATTTCTTCTAGTTCAGAGCATACTCTCTAGTGCAGGGGTAGGGAAACCTACGGCTCGGGAGCAGATGTGGCCTTTGATGGCTGCCATCTGCTCTCAGACCAATCATTGATTATAGCGATCGGCACTCCGATACTTAGGTGACTCTTCCTATGGCCCAGGCACCATTGTCTAAGCAACGATGGCAGAGAGCCTGGTCATAGCGAAAGACGCAGGAGTGATAAGAAGCTGCTGAAGGGAGAGCAGGTAGGTGAGTATTCCCTTTTTCTTGTGTGAAACATATATACTGGGAGCATGTGCAGGCGACCTATCTACTCTGGGCATGTATGGCTGGCACTACCTATCTACTGGGAGGCATGTGCTGTTACTACCTATTACTGGGGGCATGTAGGTGCTGGCGCTACCTATCTACTGGGAGGCATGTGCTGCTGTTACTACCTATCTACTGGAGGGCATGGGTGTGGCTACCTATCTACTCTGGGCATGTATGTGCTGGCGCTATCTTATACTGGGAGGCATGTGCTGTTACTACCTATCTACTCTGGGCATGTGATGCTGGCGATACCTATCTACTGGGAGGCAGTGCTGGTTAACTACAGATCTACTCTGGCATGTATGTGATGCTGGCGCTACCTATCTACTGGGAGGCATGTGCTGTTACTACCTATCTACTGGGGGGGCATGTGCTGTGGCTACCTATCTACCTGGGCAGTGTAGTGCTGGCGCTCTATATCTATGGGGCATATGCTGTTACTACCTATCTATCTGGGCATGTATGTGCTGGCGCTACCTATTACTGGGAGGCATGTGCTGGACTGCCTATCTACTCTGGGCATGTATGGCTGGCGGACCTATCTACTGGAGGCAGTTGCTGTTACTACTATCTACTGAGGCCTGGGGGCATGTGCTGTGGCTACCTATCTACTCTTGGCATGTATGTGCTGGCGCTACTTATCTACTGAGGGGCATGTGCTGTTACTACCTATCTACTCTGGGCATGTATGTGCTGGCGCTACCTATCTACTGGGAGGCATGTGCTGTTACTGCCTATCTACTCTGGGCATGTATGTGCTGGCGCTACCTATCTACTGGGAGGCATGTGCTGTTACTACCTATCTACTGAGGCCTGGGGGCATGTGATGGGGCTACCTATGTACTGGGAGGTATTTGCTGTGGCTACCTACCTACTGGGGGCAAGTATGTGCTGGCACTATCTATCTACTGAGAGGCACGTGCTCTGACTACCTTTGAACTGGGGCCTGAGGGCACATGATGGGGCTACCTGTCTACTGGGAGATATTTTCTGTGGCTACCTATTTACTGGGGGCTCGTGCAGTGACTACCAATCTACCTTGGGCATGTGCTGTGGCTACCTATCTATTGGGGAGCATTTGATGGAGCTACCTATCTACTGGAGGGGGATGTGCTGTGGCTACCTATTTACTAGCAGACACATGATGCTGCTACCTATCTACTGGGGGGCATGTGCTGTGGCTACCTATTTACTGGGGGGGTATGTGATGTGGCTACCTATCTACTGGGGGTACCTATCTACTGGTGGGCATGTACTGGCTACCGATTTACTGAGGGTCATGTAATGGGGCTACCTATTTACTGGGGGTCATGTATTGGAGGCCATGTACTGGGGCTACCTTTCTACTAGAGGGGAAATGCTGTTGCTGCCTATCTACTGGGGGACCATGTAATGTGGCTACCTATCTACTTGGGGGCATGTGCATATTGTATGGCTCTCACAGAATTACATTTTAAAATATGTGGCGTTCATGGCTCTCTCAGCCAAAAAGGTTCCTGACCCCTGCTCTAGTGGGATTGTTAGGCGACACTTCATAGGTATTTTTGTCACTGAGTAATCTCAGAACCATGTACCTGTAGTCAGATGTGTTCATAATGACAATATTCCCCCCTTTATCCGAGGGTTTTATAATAACTTCATTGTTATTCTGCAGAGTCTCAAGGGCAGCTCTCTCTCCCCGAGTCAGATTTGAATGGATATTTTTCTTGTCCAATTTTAAAGATTTTATATACTGAGTAACGAGTTGGACAAAAGTATCCAAATTTGAATATTTGGAAAAGGGGGGTCTCATTCTGGAATGTGGTCTGAGGTCGGTCAGTGGAGGTTTTATAGGTTGTGGACCCACTAAATTTTCCTCTTCTAAAGTGATTAGAGCTTCTAGGGCTAGAGTCTCCCTCTGTACAGCCCTCTTCCTCGCTGTGTCCTCCTCTTTGTGCATTTTGTGAAGTGCCAATTTTCGGGCGAAAAGGTTAATATCCTTTATCCAGGTGAATTTATCACATTTTGGTGTAGGGGTGAAGGAAAGACCCTTGCAGATCCTCTCCAATTGGATGGCGAACATCGGTGGAAGTCATTTTCAAGTCTTTTCAGAGATGCTCAATTGGGTTTAGATCAGGGCTCTGGCTGGGCCAGAATAGTCACAGAGTTGTTCTGAAGCACTACACTGAAATTTTAAAAATAAAGTCTCTATTATCCT
This sequence comes from Engystomops pustulosus, assembly GCA_019512145.1. NCBI lineage: Eukaryota > Metazoa > Chordata > Amphibia > Anura > Leptodactylidae > Engystomops > Engystomops pustulosus. The sequence continues at coordinate 106,542,437 of CM033647.1, forward strand.
ATTACTCCCTCAAACTTTCTCACGACTGAAGATTCCTTCCAGTGTGCCCCCTGAAGAAGCTGTGTAGGTGAAACCCATGTCCGCGGTGTGTATGACTAGCGCCCTCATGGAGATTTGATATGCTCATTTTAAAGTTTTAATTTGTGAGTATAATGAAATAAAATACCCTTACCCTTTATGAAACAGGGTATCCTATGTATGTATGAATTTCCTCTACACAGTCGACCGTGGAGGTGTAACTGAGGTTGAAGGAGGATAAAAGGGGAGCGTTTCTCTCTCTGACTTATTCTTGTGAGAGGACTCTTCAACCGTGAGGGAGTCAGAGGATCTCCAAGGATAAGAAGTGATTGTTCAATGCCATTTCATTCAACCGGATCGAGTTAATGGATTGAAAAACAGAGCTCTGGTCGGAGATTTTATTTTTAAAATTTCAGTGTATGACTTTTTAATGTGGACTCTTGGATCGGTCCATGACTGTTCTAATAGCTATATTTTACAGGTTGTAACCAAAGTGACAAGTGATTGCTTTAATGAAATATATGATTTTATGGGGTTTCAAATCATACTTTATTTTTTCATTTTTATTTTAGTTGTACATTGCTCCGAAAAATCTAGGTGCAAAATTTCCATTAAATTCCAGCAGCAAAATCAGGCATGATAAACCAATGGCATTTACTCATAGATCCTGGCACTATGACTGTGGTGTTCATCTTTGATTTGTTATCAATGACCTCCTTCCTTCTGAAATCAACTTTTATAATTATGCCAATTACCCAGTATGGTTCTGGGGGGTGTTACCAGAGTCCCTCTGGGGTCTGTCTGCACAGGCTGTTACACTGCTGCCCTTCTGCTTCCTCATATCTTCTCCTTACCTCCCTCTGATGTATTCTCACTGCAGCAGAGGATCTTGGGACCCGAAATCCTATAGATTGTGGAGAGGACAAAAACGTTCTAGAGAGGGACAGTTCTATCAGAAATGTGTCATAGTGCCTTCACCAGGTCCACACACCAGCAGGTATTCGGTACAGAGGGATACCAGTGGTGGATGGTGGTAGGGACTCTGAACCACAGTGAGAAAACCATATAGCAAGTATCCTGGCTTTTAGTGGCAAAACAGCAAAGTGGGTCAGGGTGAAGTTACAGCCCAAATAACCAACAGTTACACTGCCTCAACAGATCAGTGCAAAAAGAGTGTTTCAAACCCAAAAATGTGAAAAATTGTAATAGATTTCAATGCATATACACAACAACCCCTTCATTTATACATATGCAGAACCAAAACCGTGGATATATCTGATGATTGGTTTGTCTGGAACATATTTGCAACATATTCTCTGTTAACGGCCACCATCATTCTTCATTTGTTTTTCTAAGCTATGTAAAGGCCGAATCAAAATTAAGAATGTAAATAGAGCCAAATAGTAGTTCATCCTTGGTTTCACTTATTTTAGGATATTCAGCTGGAGTCCTCTAGAGGGTGCTCTGACATCTCATATTAATGTGAGTTGTATAGGTTTTAGGAATATTCCTATTCCGAAACAGTGAACTGACTGAGACAAGTTCATAAATTATTATCTATCAACAGGACAGATGAAAACTAACAGATCATTCGGAACCCCACTGATCATGACAACTGAAGTTAAATTTTCAACATTTATTAAGAACGTCAGAATTCGGGATGCGTGGATACACTGGACCACCGCGGGAGGTGGTACCAGCCGACAACTGGGACCTGAGTGTAAGTGGCACCTGGTCTTCACCAGAGCCTGGCGCAAAGCGGGTTGGACTTGCTGCGGCAGGATACCACCAAGTTGTTCCACAGGTGCAACTAGCCCGCGGTGGCAGCCGAGGTCGAGGTACCTTAGCAGGAGACAGTCTCGTGGTCAGGTCCAGTCACAAGGTCAGGGCAGGCGGCAGAGATGCAAGGTCAAGTCCAATCCGGGGTCAGCAACAGGAGGTCCAGGCAGATGGGAACGAGAACACAGCCAAATGGGACACAGGAGCAGGAACACATGGGAGCAGGAACGCAGGATACAAAGGAGACACAAGAACGCTGGAGAATCACTAGGGAGCTTTTTCTAAGGCTGTGAGGCACATAGATCCGGCAGGGAAGTCAGGAAGGGGCTGGGAATTTATAAAGAAGGGTATCTGGCGTGCTCTGACCCTCCAACCATGACCGAGTCGGCGAGCGCGCCCTATGCGGCAGGGACGCGCTCAGGGAGCCGCGGTGACGCCGCTGGATCCTGCCGTGGTGAGTCGCGCGGCGACTGGTTGGATGTTAAATGGGGAGCCCTTGATGTTACGCAGCTATCAAGTGGAGACAAGGAATGTCAACCATAAACTTACAGTTCCTTTTATTCCTGAACACGGCAATATCAACAACAGAGAATGATTCAACTGGTTCAAGGTGGCTGGTTGGATGGTATTCAGTGTAACATCCCGCACCAGGGCCTAGTCTTTCTTCAGTGGCTGTAGAGAGCCAGATCTCAGAATACCGGAGTGGCTGTCTTATGCGACCTTTGGCACGCCATGATAACAGTGCTTGGTATTGGGACCGGAGGACGGCCCTACAGCCCGGCAGGTCTCCAGCAGGTGGTGTGTGAAAGAAATATAGAGGAAGAGGCTGATTCAATAGGTTTCTCGCTGGAGCATGTGCCATGTGCCGTGCTTCACTATGGAGAGGCCTGGCCATAGGTGAGTGAAATTTAAGTGTTAAAGTAGCCTTAGTCTGCACTGGGCGCTTGCTGTTGACATGACGTAACTTCTGTGCCTCTTTATACAAACAGAAGCCAGCAGTGTTAGGAAGCGCTGCACAGGAGCAGTGGCGAGAGGTGAGTATACCTTGTTATCTGTGTACCCTTTGGGGCCCAGAGTAAAAGAAAAAAATGATTCCAGCAATATCTATCATATTTTCAAGATTCACAATTAATGTTTTTCAATAGGAACCATTACTGTCTTCTACCAAGAGATAGCAATCTGTCCATGTAATGTCATGAACACACAGGCCCAGATATATTAAAGCCCCTGCGCCAGTTTTCTGTCTGACTTTGCACATTCTTTGCACATGTTTGCACAGAAGGACCAGGGACACATTTTTGTTGCGGCCGCACTATTCTGCAATGAAAGGGACAATCCTGTGTCGGATCATGCAAAACATTTGTAATGCAGTGACTGATAGAGTTGAGTTGCACACCTATGTTAAAGGTGCACCAAAAACAGGCGTACTCTGTCGGAGCAGTGCAAGGGGCGTCATATTCATGAGGAACGTGCACCGCATTTCATGAGTTAAACCTACTCAAAATACAAACAACAGATATACACAGAGACTATATTATTGAAAAAAGCATATAACAAAGAATTTTATTAATCAATTGTAATGACATAAAAACATACACAATCAAAAGCAAGAAACAGACGTTTTTTTTTACAGGGAGGGTGGCAACTAGTACTGGACAGGTAACATAAAACATTGAGGTGGCGTGGTGACGTAAAAACGTCAATGCACATATAATCTATCTCCTGGGCCTATAAGGAGACTGTAGTAAGGCACAAACACAGACATGATGACTAAATCTAATGTAATGAGTAACACGGTATAATAAACCAATATTAGTGTTTACCTAGGTACCAGGATGTATGTAACCACCAGGATGAACAAGTACCCCGACGGCACGCTGCCTTCGTCAAGGGGTACCACATTTCATGAGTCTCTTAAACACTGCATCCTCTACAGGCAAACTGCACATAGTACAGTTTATACTTTTTGATAAATGTGGGCCACAGTGTCACTTACATCAATCCTACGGTGATTTTGCACACTTGTTGGTTGCTGCACATTGTTTAGTCTGTGTATAGCTCTAACTTCAGCATAAACATTGTCTTCCTCTCATATTGAAATGACTCATTGAATTTCACAGTAACTTCCTTCTCTTTTTTAGAAAGCCTTCACATGTTTGTTGACCTTTGAGTAAACCTTTTTACCATGAAGTGCATTACACAATCCTGCAAAAAGAGAAAAACTGGTGAAAGTACAGAAAACTAATTTATTCCGATGCATATAAGGTGCTTGAAATTAAACAGTTTTAAACACACAACTTATCCCCTAAAACTTATCACATTCATCCAGTTTTTTTCACTAATGTCTTCCAGTCATAATAAAAACTATTACTGACATTTTACAATGCAGGAGAAAATAGCTCTTTCCATACTGTAGTTACCATGACTCTATAGATGGAGGCTTCTTCTTCCATCTTCTGGCTTCATCCATAGTGTTTAACAGCTGATTAGCAACAGCTGATTGTTGTCTCAATCCCCTTACCTAGTTATGACCTAAATTAACACCTTACAGTACAGTGGTTGTCCATATTCTTTTTTACTGTCCCACTAGGGCAGTGATTTTCAACCTTTTTTGAGCCGCGGCACACTTTTATATTAGAAAATCCAGGGCACACCACCAACCAAAATAGCACAAAATGACACTAAAACAGTCATATTACATATAGTTAATAATATAGATTCTACATTTATTTTACTCACTGGTGTGAAACCTGGGCCTGTTTCGATAAACACAAAAGGGATATCCGGGCAGGAATGGTGGAAAGACACACACCAAAGCTCTTCCTCACAGTTTCCAGTTTCTCCCTGTTTTAGTATATGGTGCTGATTATTATGTGGCTCATATACTGCAAAAATAAGGGGTGCATGAGAAGTACTATGGCCATGAGGCCAGAGTACAGTGCCAGCTCATATCTCAGCATATGAGCTGATACTTGTAGTACTCCAGCCTCATGACTATAGATTTCTCATTTTACATTTCTCATTGTTATTGCAGTATACTGCTGGAGTACTACAAGTCCAGCTCATATGCTGAGTATTCTGCCAACGTTCATAACTCAGGCAAAAGCTCATATAGTCGCATTATTGTGGGCATTACCTTGGCGGTGGGCAAATGCGAGAGTCTCCCGCTCTCAGGATGATGCGCCGGCTCGGTGACGTCATTTTGGTTGCGCGAGGTTCAAAGCTTGCGCATGTGTTATTGTACACTTCCCTACATTAAGAGCCGTGACTGCGCATTGCCGGGAAACAAAACCCAGGGGGCACCATAGTTTGGGGAAATAGTGTGCCACGGTACACTGGTTGAAAATCAGTGCACTAGGGGACTTACACTGTGGATACCTTGTTCCCTCATACAATACAGTGCAGTACTTCTGTACTGAAATGTATTGTATCTGTCAGCATTTTACAGTTTACAGTTTGTAAGACCAGAGGCTATAATTCTTCTGCAGAATCGTTATAATGTGCCTGTGGCACATTGTAATGAATCCTATGTAAAAAAGCCATATACTGCCATACAGTAGTATGGCAGTATATGGTAGGAACAAGCCGACCATCTAGGGTTTAAGTACCCAAGAGGGTGTAAAAAATAAATAAAAAGTCAAAAAAATAACAAAAAGTAAAACAAAACCTAAAAATACTAATCACCCCTTTTCCCTAGAACTGTAAAAATCACAAACATCTGAGGTACTGACGCACCTCAAAATGCCCAATCTATCAAAATATAAAATTGGTAATGCCACTGTAAAATGCCACTTTTACACCATTTTACATCACATATAAAAATTTTATAAAATTTGGTAGCAATGAAAACATCAGCAAGATGATACCAATGAAAACATCATTTCATCTTAAAAAAACATGACGTCTTACAAAGCTCCATACACAAAAGTATGAATAAGGTATAAGCGCCAATTCGTACACATTGTTTTAATTTTTGAAAATGCATTAAAACAACATAAAACTTATATAAATTTAGTATCACTGTGACCGCACCAAAGAATAAAGCAGATGTATCATTTGAAGCACACAGTGCAGGTCCTAAAAACTGAGGCCACAAGAAAGTGACGCAAATGAGTACATGACATGGAATAATAATAATGAAAAACAACGAAGGGGTTAATAACCCATGTGTAAAGTTTTGGTCTTCACACAGAATGAATAAACTGATTTTTAGAGTGTCACACATATTTTGGATTAGATAGAAACAATATGAGATAAATGAGATAGATAGATGCAAGATAAATGAGACAGATAGACTTTGCAAATCTCATTTGAACCTCAAGCGTGGCAGGTGGTACTCAGCAATTGCCATAACCTTGTTGCTGCTTGTGACAAGCCAAGTTGTGGCACATCCCTGTTTTGAGCATTTGCTCAACTTGGTGCAAAGGTTCCTAGGCAACTATACAGACCTGCCAAAGTCACTGCTTGAGGTGTGTGCCATGTATTCACATTTTTTATGTTAAAACCCTGCTTCTGCTCGCCTATCTGGCACGACAGAGGAACCTTGGTCTGCTTACTTTTGGTCTGTACCAATTTGTTGGAATTCCACTTTACCTATGCTGGAAAGGATCTTTGAGCAGCAGCAGGCAATTGTTTAGTTCGCTCTCCAGAATGCTCGGTGAGTCGAAGTAGTGTGCAGCAGCACTTCATCACAACTAAGTGCCTGAATAAGTTCCTTTTTGGACTTTGCTACATTTCCACAAATGTGGGCTTGCCCAGCCCAGTTGTGTGCCACGGGTTGTATATCCGTGCACACAGATAAAGTTCCCACGTGGCCGACATTAAACTGGAATTTTGTAATTCCGCTTTCCCGGAACTTCAACTTGAAATTTTTGTTGTTACGGTTTTTTGTGTTAACAATTTTTGTTGGTCTGAAAGTGCATTCAACCAAGAACAGAATAAAGACCTTGTGAGATGCAAGCTCATGCTGGTACAGTGAAACAGAACCAAACAAATAAGAAATGGGAATCTCTACTTGGTGGCTATCTGTTTAATTTTAACAATGAGGGAGCTAACTAGCCCTAAGGCACCATAACCAAGGTAAAACTTAACCTTTATTAGTATTAAATATAGATGATGACCAAAAACTGTGAATACAGGGTTCACAATGCCACGTGTAAAAATATCCCAATGCTGGTTACCGGAGTCCCCAGACTGGGTGTCAATATATGCCACATAAATGTTAATGGGGCGAACGTAGTTGTGGGTAGTAGATTACAGGTGAGGTGTCAGGTGAGACTCCAATGTGGGTTATATATACTAATCTATGTAGGTTAAGTGAACTCAGAAGGATGCAGTCCGCACCTCCTGGTCCGATCAACAGGATTTTTTTTCACCATATGCCAGATGGGTTACTGGAAACCTTTCTTTTGCGTTATGATACTACAAGGTCTCATGGGTGACCCAATATTTCATGTTTCAACTGTAGGATTTAGGGAAGGGTGAAAAAGATGATCCCCAGTTGACCAATCACTAAAATGGGCTGCTTTATAGCATCTATGCAGTGATCCATGGTTGTTAAATCACCCTACATATTCTGATTATCAATTGACCCAGTCGTCCCATACACCTGGAAAAATCATTCACACCACACACTACTAGTATTGATCCTATACTGCCTCCTATGTAGTTTTATATTAACGAACACTGGATTGGCGTGCCCTGTGACTAAATTTAGCTACCAAGCCCCCCAACATGTTTCGCCGGTACTCGGCTTCATCAGGGGTAGCGGCGTAGCTCGTGAGCGGCGTGCGGGTATAAATTTATATGCTAGTCCAGACTGCCATTGGGCGGTGGGTTTGCCCAAATCAATGCCCGTGTCTGACAATACGGTGGGGGGTGGGGGCACGTGTCTATGACGTTATTCCGACCGCCCTAAGTATGTGCAGACGGCATCTAGTTAAATACAACACGTAGGTTCCCATCGCGCATAGTAACCATACACGTCACCATAAACCCGCTACATCCGAGTTCCCGTTGGTTCCCATTGGACTGACGGTGACGCGGATGGGTGGTCTCCTCGGTGGAGGATTTGGTATCCAATCACATGCTCATCACGTTGATGTGATCACGTGATTGAGGCAACACCCCGTGGCGTTGCTATGGATACCGTCTCCAAGGGCCAGAGCACCGGACCAACGGGAACTCGGACAGGTGCCGACAGAGCATCCTATAGAAGATCTAAGATAAGCACAGGTAAGTATACAGTCGTTAAGACTTGATCACCTGGGCAGCCATATAGAAGGATCATGATAAATTAGTGCCCGAACGAATAAGACGTCAGGGACATTCGTAACGTACAAATTGTATGCACGCCTATATTTAATGGTCAAATTCGTCCAGTATAGAATTAATATAAGATATATATCTGCACAACCAGGATAAGATCCATATTGAGGTGTATGCCACTGTGAGTGACGTCATGAGACTATGGTTAGTAGAAATATACTTAACCTGTATTTTCAAAACTCATCAGCATAAGTGAAAAAGAAAGAAAAAAGTTTAAAACGAGAAGCTCAAACGGAGTTAATGGGAAAGGTCGGTCCAGCTAGATCAGGCGCCAATATGAATAAAGTATAATCCTGTATAACCTTCATAAGCCCTATAGGGCTAAGGCTCTTGAGGCGTGAACCACCTTGCTCAATCTGTAGGAGTCTGGTTCTGATCGCCTTGTCTTGGACCACGTTTAATACGATCAACCCCCAGAATTTCAGGACTGTGGGATCCCTCCATGATGATTCCGATATGTCGCGAGATTGGTGTGTCCTTTTTGTGTATTGATGGAGCTCAGGTTACCCGAAATCCTCCTTCGTAGCTCTGATGGTCTTACCCACGTACAGTTTGGGACATGGGCATGATGCTACGTAGACTATGTCCACACTATTACAGTTGTAAAAATCCCTTAAACGAAGAACTCTGATTATGGGGATTTGTAAATTCTTAGTCCGGGTAAGTAGCGGCAGAACGTACAGGACCCACAGAAAATGAGCCAGAGGTCCTCAGGAGCAAAATGACTGTGTACCAGATAGTCTCGTAGATTTCTCGGCCATCCCCTCCGATACGTTATCGAAGGTACTGCAGGTAGACGTTCAGACAGATCTGGATCGGTCTTGAGGATGGGCCAATATCGTCTCATATGTTGGTAATTTTACCAGCAATGCATCCATATGTGCCTATATCCACCTTATTGGACCTCTTGTATTCCGTCTTCACGGGAGTTGGCCAATAGAGACCTGTCCATACTTTAGCTCTTGAGTAGGCCCCTAATAGAGATGCTTTTTCGGGATTTGGCGCTCAGTTTAGTAGTTGTCACTTCATTTTGAAACTCGTTCATCAGTAGCAAGTCTCTTGGCCCCGGGATATTGGCCAACGGGTATCCTTCTTAGAGCTGAGGGATGCAAACTATCCAATGGAGGAGATCTATTTGTAGCGGTTGGCTTCCGATATATATCCGTATGTATTTGTTGCTTTGGTGAGATCAGAAGTTTATAGATCTGTCAGAAATTTCATGGTAAACTTCATCCCAATCTCATTTGTATTCAAGGCTTCTACGAAATCTTAAAAGAGAGGACGTCCCCTTCCCACAGTATCAGTATATCATCGGATATACCTACCCCAATATAAAATATGGTGGTATGGCCTCAATAGGTAGCGGAGAACACTATAGTGTCCTCCCATCATCCAAGAAAGAGGTTCGCATATGAGGGCGCACAAGTCGCCCCCATAGCGGTCCTCTGACTTGGTGTAGTACACTCCCTCAAATAGGAGTAATTCTGGTTAGGACAAAACAGTAGGTCATCATAAAGTCATATGCACCCGTATTGTATTCCCTGGTGCTAGTGAAGGGTGTCGTATAGCGGTTCAAACCCAACAGGTGGGCGATATTACTGTAGAGGGATTCTACATCAAGACTCGCTATTTTAGTTTGATTAGTGATGACCAATTCGATAATTTGAGATCGCATCTTTAGTGTCCCTATGTATGATGGGAACTGTACAAATGATTGTAAAAGATATCTAGATAAATCTACATGATTGTGTCAAATTATTGCAGCCGGACACCTATTGGTCTCCCTGGTATTGGATGTTTTGTTTATGCACCTTTGGTAGTCGTAAAATGTCGCTATAGTTTGGTTGGGCATGATAAATCTTTTCCTCCTCACTGATTAGTTGCCACTGAGAGCCTCATCTAGTATTTCTTCTAGTCATGAGCATACTCTCTAGTGCGGGGTAGGGAAACCTACGGCTCGGGAGCCAGATGTGGCTCTTTGATGGCTGCATCTGCTCTCAGACAAATCATTGATTATTAGACGATCGGCACTCCGATACTTAGGTGACTCTTCTCTATGGCCCAGGCACCATTGTCTAAGCAACGATGGCAGCAGAGCCTGGTCATAGCGAAGAGCGCGAAGTGATAAGAAGCTGCTGAAGGGAGAGCAGGTAGGTGAGTATTCCCTTTTTCTTTGCTGTGAATACATATCTATGGAGCATGTGCGGCACTATCTACTTGGGCATGTAGTGCTGGCCACGACCTATCTACTGGGAGGCGTTGCTGTTACTACCTATCTACTGGGGGCATGTATGGCTGGCGCTACCTATCTACTGGGAGGCAGGTGCTGTTACTCACTATCTACGGAGGGCATGTTGGTTGCTACCTATCTACCTGGGCATGTGTGCTGGCGCTACTTATCTACTGGGAGGCATGTGCTGTTACTACCTTCTACTCTGGGCATGTATGTATCTGGCGCTACCTATCTACTGGGTGAGGCATATCTGTTTACTACAGTATCTACTCTGGGCATGTATGTGCTGGCGTTACCTATCTACTGGGAGGCATGTGCTGTTACTACCTATCTACTGGGGGGGCATGTGCTGTGTGCTACCTATCTACTCTGCAGTGTATGTGCTGGCGCTACTTATCTACTGGGGCATATGCTGTTACTACCTATCTACTCTGGGCATGTATGTGCTGGCGCTACCTATTACTGGGAGGCATGTGCTGTTACTGCCTATCTACTCTGGGCATGTATGTGCTGCGCGACCTATCTACTGGGAGGCATTGCTGTTACTACCTTCTACTGAGGCCGGGGGCTGTGCTGTGCTACCTATCTACTCTTGGCATGTATTGTGTGGCGCTACTTATCTACTGAGGCATGTGCTGTACTACCTATCTACTCTGGCATGTATGTCTGGCGCTACCTATCTACTGGGAGGCATGTGCTGTTACTGCCTATCTACTCTGGGCATGTATGTGCTGGCGCTACCTATCTACGGGGAGGCATGTGCTGTTACTACCTATCTACTGAGGCCTGGGGCATGTGATGGGCTACACTATGTACGGGAGGTATTTGCGTTGGCACCTACTACTGGGGGCAAGTATGTGCTGGCACTATCTATCTATGAGAGGCACGTGCTCTGACTACCTTTGAATGGGGCCTGAGGGCACATGATGGGGCACCTGTCTACTGGAGATATTTTCTGTGCTACCTATTTACTGGGGGCTCGTGCAGTGACTACCAATCTACCTTGGGCATGTGCTGTGGCTACTATCTATGTGGGAGCATTTGATGGAGCTACCTATCTAACTGGAGGGGGATTGCTGTGGCTACCTATTTACTAGCAGCACATGATCTGCTACCTATCTACTGGGGGCATGTGCTGTGGCTACCTATTTACTGGGGGGTTGATGTGGCTACCTATCTACGGGGGTACCTATCTAACTGGTGGGCATGTACCGGCTACCCATTACTGAGGGTCATGTAATGGGGCTACCTATTTACGGGGGGCCATGTATTGGAGGCCATGGTACTGGGCTACCTTTCTACTAGGGGGAAATGCTGTTGCTGCCTATCTACTGGGGGACCATGTAGTGGCTACCTATCTACTTGGGGGCATGTGCATATGGTATGGCTCTCACAGAATTACATTTTAAAATTGTGGCGTTCATGGCTCTTCAGCCAAAAAGGTCCTGACCCCTGCTCTAGTGGATTGTTAGGCGACACTTCATAGGTATTTTTGTCCACTGAGTAATCTCAGAACCATGTACCTGTAGTCAGATGTTTCATATGACAATATTCCCCCCTTTAGCGAGGGTTTATAATAACTTCATTGTTATTCTGCAGAGTCTCAAGGGCAGCTCTCTCTCCCCGAGTCAGATTTGAATGGATATTTTTTTCTGTCCAATTTTAAAGATTTTATATACTGATAACGAGTTGGACAAAAGTATCCAAATTTGAATATTTGGAAAAGGGGGTCTCATTCTGGAATGTGGTCTGAGGTCGGTCAGTGGAGGTTTTATAGGTTGTGGACCCACTAAATTTTCCTCTTCTAAAGTGGATTAGAGCTTCTAGGGCTAGAGTCTCCTCTGTACAGCCCTCTTCCTCGCTGTGTCCTCCTCTTTGTGCACTTTTGGAAGTGCCAATTTTCGGGCGAAAAGGTTATATCCTTTATCCAGGTGATTTATCACATTTTGTGTAGGGGTGAAGGAAAGACCCTTGCAGATCCTCTCCATTGGATGGCGAACATCGGTGGGAAAGTCATTTTCAAGTCTTTCAGAGATGCTCAATTGGGTTTAGATCAGGGCTCTGGCTGGGCCAGAATAGCAGAGTTGTTCTGAAGCACTACACTGAAATTTTAAAAATAAAGTCTCTATTATCCTATTACCCTCAAACTTTCTCACGACTGAGATCCTTCCAGTGTGCCCCCTGAAGAAGCTGTGTAGGTGAACCATGTCCGCGGTGGTGTATGACTAGCGCCCATGGAGATTTGATATGCTCATTTTAACGTTTAATTGGAGTATAATGAATAAATACCCTTACCCTTATGAAACAGGGTATCCTATGTAGTATGATTTCCTCTACACAGTCGACCGTGGAGGTGAACTGAGTGAAGGAGGATAAAAGGGGAGCGTTTCTCTCTCTGACTATTCTTGTGAGAGGACTCTTCAACCGTGAGGAGTCAGAGGATCTCCAAGGATAAGAAGTGATTGTTCAATGCCATTTCATTCAACCGATCGAGTTAATGGATTGAAAAACAGACTTCTGGTCGGGATTTTATTTTTAAAATTTCAGTGTATGACTTTTTAATGTGGACTCTTGGATCGGCCATGACTGTTCTAATAGCTATATTTTTACAGGTTGTAACCAAGTGCAAGTGATTGCTTTATGAAATATATGATTTTATGGGTTTCAAATCATACTTATTTTTCATTTTTATTTTAGTTGTACATTGCTCCGAAAAATCTAGGTGCAAATTTTCCATTAAATTCCAGAGCAAAATCAGGCATGATAAACAATGGCATGTACTCATAGATCCTGGCACTATGACTGTGGTGTTCATCTTGATTTGTTTCAATGACCTCCTTCCTTCTGAAATCAACTTTTTTAATTATGCCCATTACCCAGTATGGTTCTGGGGGGTGTACCAGAGTCCCTCTGGGGTCTGTCTGCACAGGCTGTTACACTGCTGCCCTTCTTGCTTCCTCATATCTTCTCCTTACTCCCTCTGATTATTCTCACTGCAGCAGAGGATCTGGACCACGAAATCCATAGATTGTGGAGGACAAAAACGTTCTGAGAGGGCAGTTCTATCAGAATGGTGTCATAGTGCCTTCACCAGGTCACACACCAGCAGTATTCGGTACAGGGGATACCAGTGTGTTGATGTGGTAGGGACTCTGAACCACAGTGAGAAAACCATATAGCAAGTTCCTGCTTTAGTGGCAAAACAGCAAAGTGGTCAGGGTGAAGTTACGCCCAAATAACCAAGATTACACTGCCTCAACAGATCAGTGCAAAAAAGATGTGTTTCAACCCAAAAATGTGAAAATTGTAATAGATTTCATGCTACCACAACAACCCCTTCATTTATACATATGCAGAACCAAAACCGTGGATATATCTGATGATTGGTTTGTCTGGAACCTATTTGCAACATATTCTCTGTTACCGGCCACCATCATTCTTCATTTGTTTTTCAAGACTATGTAAAGGCCGAATCAAAATTAAGAAGAAATAGAGCCAAATAGTAGTTCATCCTTGGTTTTCATTATTTTAGGATATTCCTGGAGTCCTCTAGATGGTGCTCTGACACCTCATATTAATGTGAGTTGTAATAGTTTTAGGAATATTCCTATTCCGAAACAGTGAAACTGACGAGACAAGTTAATAAATTATTATCTATCAACACGGCAGATGAAAACTAACAGATCATCGAACCCACTGATCATGACAACTGAGTTTAATTTTCAACATTTATTAAGAACGTCAGGATTCGGGATGCGTGGATACACTGACCACCGCGGGAGGTGGTACCAGCCGACAACTGGGACCTGAGTGTAATGGGCACACTGGTCTTCACCAGAGCCGGCGCAAAGCGGGTTGGACTGCGTGCGGCAGTATACCACAAGTTGTTCCACGGTGCAACTAGCCCGGAGAAGGGGGGGCGGGAGGTGGCAGCGAGGTCAGAGGTAACCTTAGCAGGAGACAGTCTCGTGGTCAGGTCCAGTCACAAGGTCAGGGCAGGCGACCAGAGATGCAAGGTCAGTCCAATCCGGGGTCAGCAACAGGAGGTCCAGGCAGATGGGAAAGAGAACACGCCAAATGGGACACAGAGCAGGAACACATGGGAGCAGGAACGCAGGATAAAAGGAGACCAAGAACGCTGGAGAATCACTAGGGAGCTTTTTCTAAGGCTGTGAGGCACATAGATCCGGCAGGAAGACAGAAGGGGCTGGAATTTATAAAAAGGTATCTGGCGTCTCTGACCCTCCAACCATGACCGAGTCGGCGAGCGCGCCCTATGCGGCAGGGACGCGCTCAGGGAGCCGCGGTGATCGCCGCGATCTGCCGTGGTGAGTCGCGGCGACTGGTTGGATGTTAAATGGGGAGCCCTTGATGTTACGCAGCTATCAAGTGGAGACAAGAATGTAACCATAAACTTACAGTTCCTTTATTCCTGACACGGCAATATCAACAACAGAGAATGATTCAACTGGTTCAAGGTGGCTGGTTGATGGTATTCAGTGTAACATCCGCACCAGGGCCTAGTCTTTTCTTCAGTGGCTGTAGAGAGCCAGATCTCAGAATACCGGAGTGGCTGTCTAGCGCCTTTGGCCACGCCATGATAACAGTGCTTGGTATTGGTAACCGGAGGACGGCCCTACAGCCCGGTCAGGTTCTCCAGCAGTGGGTTTGTGAAGAAATATAGAGGAAAGGCGGATTCAATAGTTTTCGCTGGAGCATGGCCATGTGCCGTGCTTCACTATGGAGAGGCCTGGCCATAGGTGAGTGAATTTAAGTGTTTAAAGTAGCCTGTAGCTCACGGGCAGCTTTGTGTTGACAGACGTACTTCTGTGCCTCTTTACAAACGAAGCCAGCAGTGGTTAGGAGCGCTGCACAGGAGCAGTGGCGAGAGGTGAGCAAAAATATACCTTGTGTATCTTGTACCCTTTGGGGCCAACAGTAGTAAAAGAAAAAAATGATTCCTAGCAATATCTATCATATTTGTCAAGATTCACAATTAATGTTTTCAATAGGAACCATTACTGTCTTCTACCAAGAGATAGCATCTGTCCATGTAATGTCATGAACACACAGGCCCAGATATATAAAGCCCCTGCGCCAGTTTCTGTCTGACTTTGCACATTCTTTGCACATGCTGCACAGAAGGACCAGGGACACATTTTGTTGCGGCCGCACTATTCTGCATGAAGGGGACATCCTGTTTCGGACCATGCCAAAAATTTTGTAATGCAGTGACTGATAGAGTTGTGTTGCACACCTATGTTAAAGGTGCACCAAAAACAGCGTACTCGTCGGAGCGTGCAGGGCCGTCATATTCAGGAGGACGGCACCGCATTTCATGACGTTAACCTACTCAAAATCCAAACAACAGATATACACAGAGACTATATTATTGAAAAAAGCATATATAACAAAGAATTTTATTAATCAATTGTAATGACATAAAAACATACACAATCAAAGCAAGAAACAGACGTTTTTTTTACAGGGAGGGTGGCACTAGTATGGACAGGTAACATAAAACATTGAGGTTGGCGTGGTACGTAAAACGTCATGCACATATAATCTATCTCCTGTGCCTATAAGGAGATGTATGTAAGGCACAAACACAGACATGATGACTAAATCTAATGTAATGAGTAACACGGTATAAATAAACCATATTAGTGTTTACCTAGTACCATGATGTATGTAACCACCAGGATGAACAAGTACCCCGGACGGCACGCTGCCTCGTCAAGGGGTACACATCATGAGTCTGTTGAATCTTCCTCTACGCAAACTGCACATAGTACGTTTATACTTTTTGATAAATGTGGGCCACAGTGTCACTACTCAATCCTCCGGTGATTTGCACACTTGTTGGTGCTGCATATTGTTTAGTCTGCTATAGCTCTAACTTCAGCATAAATATTGTCTTCCTCTCATATTGAAATGACTCATTGAATTTCACAGTAACTTCCTTCTCTTTTTTTAGAAAGCTTCACATGTTTGTTGACCTTTGAGTAAACCTTTTTACCATGAAGTGCATTACCAACCTGCAAAAAGAGAAAAACTGGTGAAAGTACAAGAAACTAATTTATTCCCTGCATAAGGTGCTTGAAATTAAACAGTTTTTTAAACACACAACATACCCCTAAAACTTATCACATTCATCCATTTTTTTTCACTAATGTCTTCCAGTCATAATAAAACTATTACTGACATTTACAATGCAGGAGAAAATAGCTCTTTCCTACTGTAGTTACCATGACTCTATAGATGGAGGCTTCTTCTTCCATCTCTGGCTTCATCCATAGTGTTTAACAGCTATAGCAACATCTGATTGTTGTCTCAACTCCCCTTACCTAGTTAGACCTAAATTAACACCTTACAGTACAGTGGTTGTCCATATTCTTTTTTACTGTCCCACTAGGGCAGTGATTTTCAACCTTTTGAGCCGCGGCACACTTTTATATGAAAATCCAGGGCACACCACCAACCAAAATAGCACAAAATGACCTAAACAGTCATATTACATATAGTTTAATAATATAGATTCTACATTTTATTTACTCACTCGGTGTGAAACCGGCCTGTTTCGATAAACACAAAGGGATATCCGGGCAGGAATGGTGAAAGACACCACCAAAGCTCTTCCTCACAGTTTCCGTTTCTCCCTGTTTTAGTATATGGTGCTGATATTATGTGGCTCATATACCTGAAAAATAAGGGGTGCATGAGAAGTACTATGGCCATGAGGCCAGAGTACGTGCACTCATATCTCAGCATATGAGCTGATACTTGTAGTACTCCAGCCTCATGACTATAGATTTCTCATTTTACATTTCTCATGTTATTGCAGTATACTGCTGGAGTACTACAGTCCAGCTCATATGCTGAGTATTCTGCCAACAGTTCATAACTCAGGCAAAAGCTCATATAGTCGCATTATTGGTGGGCATACCTTGGCGGTGGGCAAATGCGAGAGTCTCCCGCTCTCAGGATGATGCGCCGGCTCGGTGACGTCATTTGGTTGCGCGAGGTTCAAAGCTTGCGCATGTGTTATTGTACACTTCCCTACATTGAAGAAGCCGTGACTGCGCATTGCCGGGAAACAAAACCGGGGGGCACCATAGTTTGGGGAAATAGTGTCCACGGTACACTGTTGAAAAATCAGTGCACTAGGGGACTTACACTGGGGATACCTTGTTCCCTCATACAATACAGTGCAGTACTTCTGTACTGAAATGTATTGTATCTGTCAGCATTTTACAGTTTACAGTTTGTAAGACCAGAGGCTATAATTCTTCTGCAGAATCGTTATAATGTGCCTGTGGCACATTGTAATGAATCCTATGTAAAAAAAAAGCCATATACTGCCATACAGTAGTATGGGCATATATGGTAGGAACAAGCGACCATCTAGGGTTTAAGTACCCTAGAGGTGTAAAAAATAAATAAAAAGTCAAAAAAATAACAAAAAGTAAAACAAAACCTAAAATACTAATCACCCTTTCCCTAGAACTGTAAACACAAACATCTGAGGTACTGACGCACCTCAAAATGCCCAATCTATCAAAATATAAAATTGGTAATGCCACTGTAAAATGCCACTTTTACACCATTTTACATCACATATAAAAATTTTATAAAATTTGGTAGCAATGAAAACATCATCAAGATGATACCAATGAAAACATCATTTCATCTTAAAAAAACATGACATCTTACACAGCTCCATACACAAAAGGTATGAATAAGGTTAAGCGCCAATTCGTACACTTGTTTTAATTTTGAAAATGCATTAACAACATAAAACTTATATAAATTTAGTATCACGGACCGTAACCGAACCAAAGAATAAAGCAGATGTATCATTGAAGCACCAGTGCAGGTCCTAAAAAACTGAGGCCACAAGAAAGTGACGCAAAGAGTATTACATGATGGAATAATAATGAAAAAACAACGAAGGGGTTAATAACCCATGTGTAAAGTTTTGGTCTTCACACAGATGAATAAACTGATTTTTAGAGTGTCACACATATTTTGGGATTAGATAGAAACAATATGAAGATAAATGAGATAGATGCAAGATAAATCAGACAGATAGACTTTGCAAATCTCATTGGATCTTTGAACCAAGTGTTTTTTGGTCATTGCTGTCCAGAGTCATAAACAGTGCCGTCCATGTGTTTTTTATTGCCACAATGAGACGATATACACATATATATATATATATATATATAATACAATAAATTGATAATAGTTTTCACTTTTCAAAGTCAGAGTTCTGTTTATTTTTGGCTTTCTTATAACCTTTTAGATTCTGTCCTGGCGTCTCAGGCCAAACTATAGCAGATTATACGCGGGTAGTTTGACGTTGGCCAAAGTATACACTTGGGTATAAAATAGTCCCCCCCCAGCCAGAATATACAACTCCTATGTGGAGCCCTGCTACAGTCTTGGCCAGGCCGCTGTATAACACCAGGGATAAACTCTGTACCAGGGAGTGTAAAATAGCTGTGTCCAGGTTGGTACCTTTAGTGACCTCTCATAAAAAAGAAGATTTGCCACATTGGGCACAAATTGAACAGTCGGCTTGTTTGCAGACACCGATCGATGCCCTACCCTGGTTGAAACCCAGGGAAAGACCGCTGATTATGTGCCCACTCCTCTCTTCTATGCTCTCGATTTGGGATAGGGTCAAACATAGCTATAGATTACAGTCTCCACATTATTACAATGTCTCAAATTATTTCTTTGATGGTACCTAGTCCCTGTACGTATATCGCAAGCAGTCCCTACCTATTCTCCCCTGTGCTTTAGAGGTTGTGGTACTAGAGGCACTCATTTCCATGTGTGGTGGGACTGTCCGAAGATTCGTAGTTATTGGAGGCGCATTTACAATATTCTATAACCATGATAAACCTGACACTTTCCCCCAGTCAAGCTTTACTTAATGAAAAAATCCCAGATATCTCCATACCTGTGAGGAGATTTGTGTCCTTTTTCTTTCTAGCGGCAAAGACAGCGATTGAAACCTCTTGGAAGAAAGCCACGGTTCCCTTGGCTTGGAATTGATTAAAAACAAACTAATGTGGGTAATGGTAAACGACAAGCTTTATTGTACAGTACAAGATAAAATGAAGTTATTCAGTGAAACATGGCAGATGCGGATTGCATATCAATCAAGAGTTTAATATTAATAGAAGATTTCTCGTCTCATCAGGACCCCCTTCCCTTTCCTTCCCTCCCTCCCCATTTGTGTTTACCCTTCCCTCCTTTACCCTTCCCTCCTATATTGGAGATAATATGCTTTGAAGAATTTTAAACTAGACTCAGTGGGTCTATAAATCTTAACGTGCAAATCCTTAGACCAGCTGGGCTTCGATTAATGTTATGTAAAATGTTCTTGTTGAGTTTCTTTCTTCATCCCCCCTCCCCCCACTTTTTTGATTTCGATACAAATAAAAAACATTGTGAAACCAATGTCCCGGATATGTCTATGTGTTGTGGTTCTTGATGCACTGACTTCGACAGCAGTCCACAGCTTTTAAATTGTCCCCAACTTTTTGAATGGCCTTTTCCTAACTATTCTGTGAAGACTACAGCTACTCCAGTTGCTTTTGAACCTTTTTCTACCAGCATTTTCCTTCCACTCAACGTGGCTTACGCTCCTCGTGGAGTGTGTCAATGGCTGCCTTCTGGACATATGTCAAGTCAGCAATCTTCAACATAATGAATCAGACTAATGGAGCTTTGCAGGTGTTTTGGATTAATTATTCTAATTTTCTTAGATAATGGGGAAAATGTATCAGTAATGTCAGAGAGAAGAACTATTCTAGTTACCCATGGCAAACCAATCAGAGCTCATATTTAATATTATTAACAGCTAATGGAAAGTGAAAGCCAAGCTCTGATTAGTTGCCATGGGCAACAAGAACAGTCCTGCTCTCAGACTTTTCTGATAAATCTCCCCAAATAACTTTTGTGTTTTTCTTGGCTTAAGCCATTATCATCAACACTAATATTAATACACTCTTGAAAAAGTTCACTCTGTGCCTCTATATAATATATGAACTTTACATCAATTGAATTCATAAAAACACACCTTTTAGCACAAAGTACAAACACAGCAGTTTAATCAGCAACTTACTCTCACAACTTTCAATCGTATTGGCGTCTTGAGGACATCTATACGGTTAAGAGGAGCAGAAATTTGGACTATCATTACAGCTCCCAACCAGGGTTCCCTTGAACAGGAAGTATTGTGGTCCAATGATAATCCAACCCGGGAATTTTTGTTTTTAAAAAGGCACTGAACGTGACAAATCCTGGGCTACCCAGGACCCCAGGTTCCTGTGCTGGGGTGATGGCCTGGATGCCCACAGAGATGGCTCTGATTGCCGTCTTAGGCACCAGTGCCATAGGTTGGACACAACTAACCTAGGCCAAAATATACCCCCACATATAATTTAGCCTAGAACATAATTTTAGACAACTTTAAGCCACTTTAATCCAAGGTATTGTCTTGTCATATAGATATGAGATACAGTAGATATACTGTGGCATTGCATTATATGGTAGGTTAGATCATACCATCTAGAGCTAAAGTACCTTAGGGTCTAAAAAATAGCAAAAAAAAATGTAAAAAATGTAAAAAAATTTTTTTAAAAGGACTATATATTCAAATCCCCTTTCTTAAGAGCTGATAAAAATAAACAGTAAAAATCATAAACATCTTAAGTATCACCATTTCCCAAAAGTCTAGGTCTATCAATATATATAGATGGTTGTTAACAGATAATAAAGCCTAAATGCAAATCTTTTGTCTTTTTGAAACACATGGGTCAATGTTAACTTCATTGCATCCTGCAAAAACATAAAATACTTTTTTCCATACTAAAGGTTTTAATTCTTTAAAACCTATTAAACTATAATGAAACCTATACAAATGTTGTACCCCCCACCAACGCACTGACCCAAAGAATAAAGAGAAGGTGTCATTTGGAGCACACTGAAAGCCATTAAAACCTACAAGAAAATGGTGCAAAAGTGATTTTTTTTATCAAGGTCACTGCGTTTGGGAATTATCCTACTACTATTCGGCATGGGAAAATAAATACTTTCACTAGGAAATACAATTTGTTCTGTAGAAAGCAAGTTCCTATAAATCTTCATACATTAAATTTTGTTTTTAAAGAAAAGGCAAAAAGGAAACACAAAAACAAAAAGGGCATTGGCAGGGAGGGGTTAAAGAATCACCCTCAACTGTTGAATTCTTGTTAATGTCACTTCCAGACTTTCCAAATGACACATAATCACATGTGTGAAAAGGGAGTCAGTTTCTTAAAAAAAAGGAAAATCTGACTTCCTGTGGCAGTTGGAGCATGTGACTATTGGACACGTGACAGAAAAAAAATTACACAACAGGTGTGGGGGGGGGGGGTTCTTAATTTAATGTAGACTTTCAGCTTGCAAATGAAGCCACTAACGGACCTTGGAACTTTCCCTTGTGTGTCTGTGCTACTTCCTCACAATATCATGCTTGTTACGCAAGGCTGTATAGCTCAGAAATCTCCCAGCAGTATGGGTTTTTCTTTCTTTATAACCCCTGTAGGTGGAAATAGAAGAAGTTTTCACATTTCACAGCCTATTAATAGTTTTATTAGGGGTTTCTTAGATCCCATATTACAAAATGACAAAACTTTCTACAGTTTGCAAAATAGGATTACATTGAAAGGCTAGGTTGGACAACAATATTACATTTTACAAACTATGATGGATTCAACAGGACATTGCTTCAATGTATATATTGGCTTTGAAAGATAAATATCTCAATTTTGTATAAACCTTTTAATGTTACAATAAAGGAAAAAGGAAAACACAGAAACATGTCACAAGGGTAACAGGGAGGTCACTGGTTTCTGATTGCTTACAAGGAACATGTCAGCAGCAATTGACATAATAAATTATGACCAGGGCCAGACGCCGCTATTTCTGTAAACTTTTGTGTTTCTCCTCTTCAACCGGTACATCAGTTCCCCATGCTCAACCTCAAAATTTGCAGAACTCCCGCCTCCAAAGTTATTTTGACAGCTGCCACAGAACCTAACAATACGCACCTCAGATGCTGCAGAGCCTCAATGTACACACCTCGTTGGCTGCAGAAGATAAGGTGTCTATTATGAGGTTCTTTAGCAGATGAGGTATATATTATGAGGTTTTGTAGCAGATGAGAATGTGTAATGAGGTTCTGCAGTAGTTGAGGGGTGTACTATTGCAGCATTCTTAAGCTATATAAGAATCTATGCTCCGTGCTGCAATAGTACACCCCTCAACTACTGCAGAACCTCATTACACTTCCATCTGCTACAAACCTATAATATATACCTCATTTGCTAAAGAACTCATAATGAACACTTATCTTCTGAAGGACCTCATAATACACACCTCATCTGCTGAAGGACCTTATAATACACACATGTGCTGCCGCAGAAGCTAAAAAAACACGCCAAAGCTGCTGCAGAACATAACAATACACACCTTAGCTGCTGTAGAATATCACAATACACACCTTAGCTGCTGTAGAATATCAACAATTACAACATACTAGCTCTGTAAATACACATACAACCTCAGCTGCTGCGAACATACGCTGCATTTGCTACAAGACTCATACAAACACCTCAGTAAGAATTAGTCAAATAGAAACTGATGAAATGAGCCATTGTCACTAAGTCCTATATAATAAAATGTTAACACTAGACATAGTAGCATGTTAATTGCAAAACATTGCTTGGTCTATAAAGATTGACAATATAAAAATCTATTGTCACATAGGTAATAGTAACACATGCACTGCAGAAATAAACCATAGAGCTGTTGGCATAATGAATATGCTGCTAAATTCAATCGATGTGAGTCTGGAATAACTGGGGTACCTAACATAGCAGTCATAACATTAAGGAAGGATGCAAAAAAATAAAGAGAAAATTGCTGCCATTGTAATCAGATGGAGGAACCAACATTGGCTTGAACTAGGGAGTCACTTGAGTTTTTAGGGTGTCTGGAGCAGGGGAGTACCGGTTTGGGAAATGCTTTGGACAAAATATTCCAATGGCTATTGATTACGTTAAGATCCCTGTTCATGGTAGGATGAAAGGTATGTTTAAATGGATGTTAATGGTTCTCATTCTTTTTCTTAAAGGTTTCTGTGTTGGATAGTAAATTAGTAAATTCTTTGTGTACTTAAATAGCTCAATCCAAAAATAGACAGACATACAAGCATGCAATAAAATGCTGTAGAACTAGTTGGTTTCATAACAAAACACTTCACACATTATATGGATGAGACAATCGCAAAGTTACCTCAGGGAGTTGATGGTGATAGCTAGAATAGTATTGTCCATGTTGGAATTATAGATTGTAGGAATTAAAGATGTTACCGGTTGTGGAAATACTGGTGACATGAGTGTGCCATGGTGAAAATGAGACTATATGGTAGGCTAAAAGAAAGAAAGCCTTTAGGGGAAAGATTCTTTCCATGGACTTGGACAGAAAGGGGGGCCTGTGACTAGGAGTCATAGTACTATGCCCCCATCATCAATAGTACTGGTACTTTTAAGATACGGGAACTGTTGTTTTTCATGGCACCACATTCAGGTGCTTCCCCTGTGCTGACTGCCATTTACTGGTGCATGTGCATTGTTTTTATGACCTCAAAAGCCTAAAAAGTATACAGCCTAAGATATGAAGAGCCTGGGTAGGCAACCAATCTTATTATTAGGTCTACCCGAGCAGGGTCACTGGATTCATAGGCCATAGACCTGAAAAGATTTTTAGCCTTGTGATACATGTGACTGTTCAGGCAGATAAGATGTTGTTATTGGTGATCTGTCATTGAGGTGAGGAATAGCAAGAAATTGACCATTAGCGGACGGGTTAGCCCTGTGACTATGAACTACTAGGGGCTGTTTGACTCTGGGCTCCTGGGGCCACTGTAATTATGGGCTACTGTGATTAACTGTGACTAGGGCTACTGAGGGAACTGTGACTATGGGGTACTGGGGGAACTGTGTCTAGGGGCTGCTAGAGGCAATGTGACTATGGGCTGCTGAAGCAATGTTCCTATGAAGGCTACTGTGGGGCCCCAGTCACTATATTGGTTATACTGACTACATAGTCTTATATCTATGCAGTACTCTTGGTTGTGGTCCTTTTTCTATGTAGTAATCTTGGTTCTGTTTCTGCATCTATATCTATGTACTTATCTTGCTTCTGGTAACGTATTTATGTTGTAGTCTTGGTATTTACCTTACTACTTTTTAGTAAGCTTGGTTCTAGAGATGAATCTATGTAGTAAGATTGGTTGAGCCAACGGAGATAACGCGGCCAAAGGGGAGGTTCCCCTATGAAACAGTAGGGAGGCGTATCGGAGGACTGCTTTTGTTCCGGGAAATGTAGCAGAGCCAGATGCACAACAAGGCGTCCAGGCTCAGCTTTTCACAGGAGACACACGTCATCACTGTGAATGTTTCCTTAAAGACCTTGCCATAAGGTAGAAAATACTTACCGTGTGCCTTCTATGTGCCGTCTGCTTTATTTACAGTGTTGGTCCTTCATTATATCCCTCTGAGGAGTCTTGGAATAACCCGTAAGGGAAGTGTTGATGGGCACCTTTCAAAGAGACAGCTTGGTTCTGTCTTGGGGCTTAACTAGTGGTAGATTACAGTTTTTTTTAAGGGTCCAACAACACCCGCTTCTCTCTCCCCCAGTTTATTCTGTGCACATATGGTTAAAGTTTTTAATAAAATAACTCAATAAAGATTATATATTTTATATGTACCACTTGGTTCCACTATGCTATAGGATATAAGATTGGTTTTGGTCAAATTATTTATAAACGCTAGACCATT
This sequence comes from Engystomops pustulosus, assembly GCA_019512145.1. Classification (NCBI taxonomy): domain Eukaryota; kingdom Metazoa; phylum Chordata; class Amphibia; order Anura; family Leptodactylidae; genus Engystomops; species Engystomops pustulosus. The sequence continues at coordinate 106,567,694 of CM033647.1, forward strand.
CGGGGGGTGAGGGAGGGGCAATTAAAAGTGGACCACCCTTCAAAGAGATGATCATTGCTCTTGGTACAACTAGCCAAAAGAAACTTAATTAACAGCTAAACTACCATTGTTTTGTTTAATACATGTTTAGACACCCATCATATTTCTTCCTTTTTTTTAATTCTATCTTTCCCTGCCTGTATGGTCAAAAATCCATACTGGAGACACCTTACTCTAACATGAGCTCTATTCTCTGTTTCAGGCTACATGTATTCAAAGTAAATTGTGTTTATATAAAAAATACAAAAGCATCTGAAGATGTTCAAAAATTTTATACATTTGTACTTATATGCTAGGTGATGAAGGACGGATTGTCAACTGAGTATGTATTGTGAATGGAACTATTTTCTACCTACTAGGGGAAACTAGCTATCAAAAGACTTGCATAATAACTCATTGCAGATTTTGGTTGGGGGGAAAACAATGTGGAGCTTTATTTAGGGGTTTACTACAAACACTAGAAATGACCTAATATAACAATGGTTTACATTAACTGTCCCCTGATTGTTATATATGATATTAATCTGGTGTTTCAATTCAATGGAGTCACCAGAAGGAACCTATCATCCAGTTAACATTCTGGGTAGGATTAAATGAGCATCACAACTATTGTGTCTCCATAAATACTGAGACACATATCACGTAGACAGGGTTGTCGTGTGCAGTAAGACTTACTCTCCTGGACTCCAAGGTGCCACCCGATGGAGGCGGGCACTTGACTAATAAATATGTTCTCACAGCCAATGAAACCCCCACTAGGGGAAGGACTTTCTCCAGGGTTCCATGGGTTAGCCCCTGGGCAATCATAACCATCACTGTTGTAATGCCTCTGGATACTATTCCCTAAGCATAGTCCTGCTTATTCCCCTGAGAAATCCATAACTGGTGGAGAATCATGTACGGAATGGTCAGGGAGCACATGTTCTTTGCTAGGGTAAAGAGTAGTACAACTTCTACAGATATCTTTGGAACTGTCCTTCGCAGGACGGAGTCATCATGGATCTGCGAGGGCTAGTTTAAAACAAGGTTAAGTGTTTTTGCCCAAGGACCACTCCTGGCAACCTACAGCAGATCTGATGATCTGATACCTGCAACTGTTCCAATTATTTTAATCCTTGATATGTGGAGACAATCTTGCCTCAAATAGGTTCTATGTATATTCACGTTTTTAAACTGCCCTGGTGAATTAGTGTACATTTGTACACAGTGGTGTACCCAGCCGCTCTGCTGCCTGAGGCGAATTATAAAAACACCACCCCCCCCCCCCAAACGGTAAAAGAGTTATATACTATGCTTAGTGGTAATAATGAGTTGGGGAACCCACGGATTACAGAATTCATAGAGAAGCCAGTGACACATGCTCCCTGCCATATAATGTGCCAGCTCTCAGCTCTCAGTCCAAAAACCCCCCTTTCCTGCAGCCCCTCATGATAGTGTTCCTTTTTTTGTTGTTTGTCTAAAAAGAAGGGTCTACAGAAAAGGAGACACTATAACACCCCTATTTCTTTATCCCACACACATCTATAATGTCCCCTGGTCTTTGGCCTTTTCACTATGAGAAAAAAAACTATACATATACTGTACTGTATATACCTACTAATATACATACTGTATATACCTACTACAATACATACTGTGTATACCTACTATTATACATACTGTATATAAATACTGCTATACATACTGTATATACATACTACTATACCAACTGTATATACAGATGCAACACCCCTGCCAATATATAGGAAGGCTAATAGTTGCGAACAGATTAGGAGCTGACGCATGAACCTAGGAAGGTTCTAGAACCTTGTCATTACGTAATAGCAGCTGTAGATCCTGCCTGAACAGGCAATAGTTAAGTGGATGTAAGTCATTGACCAATGATGTTGCTGCATTTTAAACTGGAGTGTGATTGGAGATGTGCTACCACCTGACTAGCATAAGACCCCTGAGCCAGGGGAGCACTGCCTCTTACCATCAGGACTCTTTCCAGAAAGGCTCTTTACCACCAGCTCTCTTGGAGAGCACATGTTCTTTTACCAGCAGTCCAGACCACATGGTCTGAGTGAAGAGAGAGACAGTGTTTAGTACACCTTCAGTACAGACACTTAACCTAATCCCAGGACCAGAGTCAGGAGACTCAGAGCTGCAGCTTCCACAGTTTGGACACAGCTCCATCCCAGCCTGCATCTACTACCAGGCTGGACCCTCTCCATGACCACTCCAGTACCAGAATCTGCTGTTTAGGCCTGCCATTGCCTGCTACCTGTTCAATAAAGAACCATGAGTTAATTTGCACAATGTTGCCTCTTTCTGATCCCTGGATACGGCTGTCAACCACCACGAGCTCCCCCATCCATTACCCAGGGACCTATCTTACAGACACCCAGGGAGAACCAGTACATCAGCATCACCCTCCATATTTCTTGCACACACCACCTGCTGGAGACCTGCCTTGACAGCCCTCCCGTCCCCATACCAAGCACCGTGACTTCAGCGCTGCAGAGTTCCCCTGTAATGTAATGTCCACAGCAGAGCCCCTTCCTTAATGTAATGTCCAATGCAGAGTTCCCCCTTCGAATATAATGTCCGTTGCAGTACACCCCTTTAATGAAATCTCCACTGCAGAACCTCCCTTTACTGAAATGTCCACTGCAGAGCCCCCCTTTAATGTTATGTCCACGGCAGAGACCCCCTTAATGTGATGTCCACAGCAGAGCCTCCCTTTAATGAAATGTCCACAGCAGATACCCCCTTGAATGTAATGTCCACATCAGAGACCCCCTTGAATGTAACATCCCCTGCAGAACCCCCTTTAATGTAATGTCCCCTGCAGAGCTCCCCTTTAATGTTATGTTCCCTGCAGAGCCCCTTGTAATGGAATGTCCCCTGCAGAGTCCCCCTGTAATGGAATGTCCCCTGCAGAGTCCCGCTGTAATGGAATATCCCCTGCAGTGCCCCCACCCCCTTTAATGTAATGTCTATAGCAGCGCCCCTATTAAAAAACGGAATATTCTCATCTTCGGCTTATTCTCCCTGCTGCTCCGTCTTCTACCCGGCCGCGAGCGTGCAACTATGACGACACCTGGCCGTGACACCCAGTGACGTCATGATTTTTGCGACAAGGCTGGAAAGAAGACTGAGCCGCGGGGGAGAAGAAGCCGAAGGTCAGGATATAATTTGTTTTTTTTTTAACGTGCAAATTCACTGGGTGCGGCCAGGGACCCGGTGTTCCTGGGTGCGGCCAGATAGTATTTTACGGAGAGGCGGGGGGGCAGCGCTGCCTCAAGATGTCGGCCCCTCGATCAAGCAGCAGCGATGCTGCCCTGAGTCGACTTTCTTAAGTCGCACCATGGGTGGTGCGTCCTTGTTTGTACAGTGTTAGGCTATATTCACACTGCCGTTGCCCGCCCGTACCGTACCGTAGCGGGCAACGGCAGTGCACGGGGAGAGGAGGAGGAGGTGAGCGCAGCTCACCCACGCCCCTCTCCATAGCAACCTATGGCGCCGTATTACGCCGTATTACGGGAAAAGATAGGAAAGGTTCTATCTTTTTCCCGGGTACGGAACGGTACGGTGCCGCACAATGCTGCCTATGGGGGACGTATATCGGCCGTATATACGTCGGCCGTATATACATCCCCCATACGTTAGTGTGAATGCAGCCTCAGCCATAGAGAGCAGAAGAAGAGTGAACATTTTTCTAGTGAGAACCAAACTATGGAAGATTTGCGGATTACTATTTCAAGGTGACATTTGAAGACGGGAAGAATGGGTGTAAAAATTAATTCAGAGATTTAACACCTTGCAAAGTGGTCTGTGTATATATCATTCTGTTGTTTTAAAGTCTTTTTAATATCATTTGATGATCACTTCCTAGTGTGTATAAAATTCTGTGAATTTTCTTTTTCACGCATAACATCATGTCTGATGAAGAGATCTATTATTCTCAAAAGGTCACCATCAAATATATTCAGCCCCAAAAATGATTTCTTCATTCTTCTTCTGGTGAGTTACACTTTTATAATTGTCTTAGTAAGTTACATTTTAAATATTGTATATACCTATCCCACACCCATATGTGTGTTCACTTTAGCAATTTGGTATTTTGGTATATTTGTGGTACTGAGCTCCCATGAAATGCATCTTGGCCCATGAGCATGCATGCTGGTAGGTTGATTAGATTGTGAATTGGAATTGATTTGGCAAGCTCTGTGCAGCGCTGCATGATCTGTGTGCTATATAAATAAAGGAATTATTATAATTAGTTTCTGCAATATAAAATATTATGGAATAGATTTGAAGTTATTCCATGGAATGAACTATAACTTTGTGCCAAATTACCTCAAGTGCTAAGTATGACCATTTGTTCACCAAGATTCCTTTATCGCTGTCTCATTGCTGCTCCTTTAGCCTTGTGTGCTGAATGCAAGGTTTCTTAATACTGAATTGTCAATGTATACTACAGATTGTTCTCGTCCAGGAGCCAGCGTTATGGTGAAGGGCTGGGAGTAGGGAGGGGTTACTTTCCTTCCTGACACTACAATTCTCACTGCCTCTTTAACTGAAAGAGAAAATAAAAAAGGGGAATTTCTAGGGGGTGGGTGCGCCTGTGGTGCTGTCACTAGTTTGCACACTGCTGAGCAGCAGTTTGCTTTCTCACTTCTTTTGTACTGTTGGTGACAGTTACATCCAGAACTACACATTGAAAAGGTAAGTCCTAACAATATAAAATATAAAGATCATTCATAGACTTAACAGTAAACTAGTATAGCAGTTATTTTTGACAAGATAACACTCTGAAGCTCAGAGTACTAAATCAGTAATAAAGTGTTTGTTACAATTTAAAACCCACTTCTACTTAAGGGGTATATGTTCTGGGTTTGGGCTGCTTTGTTTATAGATGCCCTCAGCATGACCTTTTACACATACCAGGATAATAATGGACTTTTTGGCACAGTCTATAAGAATATGCTTGAACTTTTAGTATATCAGCTCCTGCTTTGAAAATGACCCCTTATCTAAATGGGGTTCTTGGAGAGGTTGCCTTCCACAAGCATATTAAAGGCGTTGTCCATTTTCAGCAAATAATTGATATTGTTTGTGTAAGGAAGAGTTATCCAATTTGCTAGTATATTTTCTGGTCAATTTCTCACGTTTATCTAGATCTCTGTTTGCTGTCCTGCTATAGTAAGCTTCTATGTTTACTCCACTGTATACTGTAGAAATATGTCTATGGTCATGTGATGGACATACGGGTGCACAAGCCATTATATCACACAGTTCCTATTTCTCTGTGATAATAACAGCTCAAGCACCTGCATGTCCATCACATCACCATGGACAGATTTCTATCCATTGGAGTAAACATAGAAGCTTCCTATAGAAAGACAGCAAGAAACTGTGAGGAATTGATACAGAAATTGAATTGGCAAATTGGATAACTTTTCCTTACACAAACCATATCAAATATTTGCTGAAAGTGGACAACCCCTTTACGTTTACTGGACACCTAGGATGGCTCCAGTGTGACAGCAACAATTAAGAGAAACGTGTGAATGTATGTGTATCGACCCTAAACAACAGTTCTCTATTTTTTATAGAATACGGCATGGAATGAATCTTCACAGCTGAATTGCCTCCATATAGTTCATGGACATTATACTTATATGGGTCTGTGTTCATAGGGGGGAGGGGGGGGGGGCTTATCAAAGTGCGTGAGTGCTTGATGTTAACCCTGCCCTGTAAGGCTCTGGTCTATTAGTATATTCAGCGAGCAATCGTGAGCCAGATAATTGTATGTCAGGCCCTGCTATAACCAGGAATTAGTGCAAGATATAGCTCATACAGTGACATTCCCTATTCCTGGCCAATACACCAGTACAAGTTTTGCCAAATCCCAAATATTTTGCAGGAGATGCATTCATTGCTGTCACATCAATCATTTTTTCTTTAAAATGTCTGTCTGTTGGAGCACAGTTGCGATTTATTTTAAAGTAAAACAACCGGCTACAAAAGGGATACTTTTTATGTCACCACTTTTATCAAACTGTCTAAACCTCTGTAATAAATCTGACCTAGAGCTCCAAACACACTCCAAAATAAACAGGAGTAAAATACATTTCGTATGAAAAATCTGATAGACTGGGGTAGGGCATTGCGTAGGCATTGTAACTGTGGAACAACATTAGTATCTCCACTTCACTTCTGAAGAGCATAAATTGCGGAACATCCTAAGTACAGTAAACAGTTACTTCCACTTTGTTGACAGCAGTATCAATCAAATATAATCATTGTTCAATAAACAATCTGCTTACAACAGATATCTATTTCCACAGGAAAATCTCTAAAATGTATGATTTATCAAGGATGTTAGATGTTAAGAATTAAGACACTTTTACCACTAATAAAAGAAGAGGTACAGTTGTCAGGAATAAGGAATATAACAATGCTCTGCACTTCAGACTTTAAATATAAGCACACATACCTGTATTGCTTCCATAGGGTATGCATTTTAGAAATGCCTTTATATGTAGTATTTGTAGAAATACAAAGTGGTGCCTAAAGGTATCACATACCAGTGTCTATGACAGCAAAGAAGCACTGAAATCTATTTTACCTAATTTAAAATAAGTCAAATGTCGTTGGTTGGGAACAAGGCACACACCAAAGTTCCTTTCAATTTTAATTTCATGTATGAAAAGTTAAATTTAAATATTAGCCAAAACTGAAATGAGTGATATTCATTTGTGAATAAATATAAAAGATCAGAAAACGTGCAACATTTCAGTTATATCAACCTTTGTCACATCCAATCTGTATCTGGGTATAGTGGTCATAGGGATATTTTTAAGTGAGGCAGAGCTAACTTACACGGCCTCTCCTAGCATTAAAGGCATAATATACATCTGCAAGATCCCCCACCGGGGCCTAGCCTTTACTTGTGGGCCTGGAGGCAGCCGGGGTCTAGAATACTGGAGTGGCTGGCTATTGCGGCCTAGGGCACGCTGATGTCACGGTGCTTGGTATGAGTCCCTGGGTTATGGATGGGGAAGCCTGTGGTGATAAGCAGCCGTATCCAGGGATCAGACGTGGGCAACGTTGTGCAAATCAACTAACAGTTCTTTATTGAACAGCAGGCAATGGCCAAACACGATGAAACAGCAGATTCTTGGATGCTGGGATGCTCATGGAGAGTTGGTCCGCAGGAAAGGTGCACGATGCCTGATAGTAGATATAGGCTGGGCTGGTTCAGGGAGAACTGTGTCCAAGTAGTGGAAGCTGCAGTTCTGGGATTGAGTCTCTTTTTGGGGGAGCTATGTGTGAGGCAGTAGGCCTGAGGCACTAGTAGTTCCTGGGATTAATGGCTGTGGCAGCACTTAAGAAATAAAGCCCATGTCTGTCTGACTGCTAAGACCTAAAGACCGCATACTCTTACCCAGCAGGGGTTTTTATAACCCCCCCTGGTCAGGTGGTAGCACCCCTCCAATCACACTCCAGCTTAACAGACAGATCATTTGATAACTACATGCACAAGTTAACTGTTGCCTTGCCAGGTAGTATCTACAGCTGCAATTATGCTATATTCAGTTCTATAAACTTCCTAAAGGGTTCAAGACTCCCCCTAACAGCTCCTGCCCTGAGGAGGGTGCTATTCGCAACTACCAGCCAGCCTATGCTTTGGCAGGGGTGTTGCATATCCATCATGGTCGGTGGGACGTTTATCATAATCCAAGTACACGGAGTGCCAGCTATGATAAATGTTCCCTGATTAATTCAGTTCAGCTTTTGGGCAGGTAAATCTGGTAAACTCATGCAGTAAGTTTATCAGAACAAACTTGCTCATGTATAACTTGCCTTAGGGCGTGTGAGCGCATGACTTTCCAATGAAATGCATGGATTTCATTAGAAACGTACATGCGTTTTGGCCAAGACCCCTTACACTTGCGTTTTGGATGTGTTTAAATACGTGACAAAAGCGTCATGTGGGAACACGCCCTTAGGCCGCTGACTTACCTTACCAGTGATTGTTTGTAGTAGCCCAAAGGGCATGTCATATAGCAATAGTCAAATGAGAGTTGACTGGTGCTGGAATGGAGGGATAAGGTAAAGTAGCTTTGGTTATAGCTGGACAGCATTTGCAGACCGCTGTGTATTGCAGTTGCTCACTGAAGGCAAAGGCCCATTTGATGTGTCATTGCTTGGTAAATATGAAGTCTATACTAAGGTCAGTGCTCTGTATATGTATGGTCAATCTAACTATTCCTAAAGTAGAAATAGTTTACAATAGATTGTCCTGTGCTTTCTGGTACTATACATATACCCTTCTGTTTTGAGAGTCCATACCCCCATGGAGGAAAGCTTTGTACCATGGGATTACAGCAATGTTCCCCAGCCAACAGGATGTGGCCCAATGCCTGTTCCAGTTCATTTGATATTGGGGGAGGACGAGATTGAAGCCTCAGCACCAGTTGAGGAGTAGAAGGTGTCAGGAGGTGCAGCGAGGTACCTCAACCATTCCTTCAAACTCCACTGTTTCATCCTCATTCCCCTAATCAACCCTGTCCCAGTATTCTACAGATCCCTTTGCAAACAATGGTTGGGGATCACTGGGTGATATAGTTAAGATTTTTGTGTTCTGTGTGTTGACATACTTAGGGAGAGAACAGAAAAGAAACAAGAGTCAAAATAGGTCCTGGATAGAGCAGTGGCAGCTACTCGACCATGTAAAGATTATGAACAAAGATTGGAACTTTGAAGGGATGTCTATGTGTTTGTTTAATGAACGTGAATGCTGTGTCAATATATTTATAATGAACTTCCTGCATTCCTTCTGTAATGCGTTTGTCCTTTATATCTGCTATCCTTTTATATAATGCCAGCTGTGTATGAGAAACTTGTGATCAAGGCCAAAGATACATAATTGACCATATTTTTCTTATTTATTAATGATTTCAGCAATAACCTTGCTACTTCCCTCAAGAAACATGTAGAATCCTTTGTACTCTGGAATAATATGTCCTAATACTAGGATATACATCTGAAATGTCACTGCCTATAATAAGTCAGAGGGACCTCAAGACCTACCAGATAGTGAAGACAAGCACAGGATATGTCTATAAATCTATATACGCACCCACTGGCTCCTCTGTCTTCATCAAACTTTTGGCTTTGGCTGAGCGGAACAATAGGTAAGCTGGGCAGCAGGAGAACATTGATTATGTACACTCGCCGGCCACTTTATTAGGTACACCTGTCCTACTGCTCGTTAACACTTAATTTCTAATCAGCCAATCACATGGCGGCAACTCAGTGCATTTAGGCATGTAGACATGGTCAAGACAATCTCCTGCAGTTCAAACCGAGCATCAGTATGGGGAAGAATGGTGATTTGAGTGCCTTTGAATGTGGCATGGTTGTTGGTGCCAGAAGGGCTGGTCTGAGTATTTCAGAAACTGCTGATCTACTAGGATTTTCACGCATAACCATCTCTAGGGTTTACAGAGAATTGTCCGAAAAAGAAAAAACATCCAGTGGGCGGCAGTTCTGTGGGCGGAAATGCCTTGTTGATACCAGAGGTCAGAGGATAATGGGCAGACTGGTTCGAGCTGATAGAAAGGCAACAGTGACTCAAATCGCCACCCGTTACAACCAAGGTAGGCAGAAGAGCATCTCTGAACGCACAGTACGTCGAACTTTGAGGCAGATGGGCTACAGCAGCAGAAGACCACACCGGGTGCCACTCCTTTCAGCTAAGAACAGGAAACTGAGGCTACAATTTGCACAAGCTCATCGAAATTGGACAGTAGAAGATTGGAAAAACGTTGCCTGGTCTGATGAGTCTCGATTTCTGCTGCGACATTTGGATGGTAGGGTCAGAATTTGGCGTCAACAACATGAAAGCATGGATCCATCCTGCCTTGTATCAACGGTTCAGGCGGGTGGTGGTGGTGTCATGGTGTGGGGAATATTTTCTTGGCACTAGAGGCCCCTTGGTACCAATTGAGCATAGTTGCAACGCCAGCCTACCTGAGTATTGTTGCTGACCATGTACATCCCTTTATGACCACAATGTACCCAACATCTGATGGCTACTTTCAGCAGGATAATGCGCCATGTCATAAAGCTGGAATCATCTCAGACTGGTTTCTTGAACATGACAATGAGTCACTGTACTCAAATGGCCTCCACAGTCACCGATCTCATCCAATAGAGCATCTTTGGGATGTGGTGGAACGGGAGATTCGCATCATGGATGTGCAGCGACAAATCTGCGGCAACTGTGTGACGCCATCATGTTCAATAGGACCAAAATCTCTGAGGAATGCTTCCAGCACCTTGTTGAATCTATGCCACGAAGAATTGAGGCAGTTCTGAAGGCAAAAGGGGGTCCAACCCGTTACTAGCATGGTGTACCTAATAAAGTGGCCGGTGAGTGTATGTTCTATCTGAATGTAACACAAGTAGATGCTTGTGAAAAGTTGTGTTTTCAATGAAAAGGCATACCTTAAAAACAAGTTATAAACTTTCTTAAAGCAGAGATGTTTAGAGCATGATGGAATATTGATTTTGTTTAAGTAATCTTTTCCCTTTGTACAGTACTGAAGCAGGCAGATAGAGGGGCATACAAGTCCAGTTGACAGAAGATACATAAAAGCGGAGAAAGGCAGTTTTATCAGTCTGTAATTTATCATTGGCCTTTATACTATACGATCCCTGACTATCATGGAATTTATATATTAACTTCCCATTAAGGGGACCTATCATAAAGTTGCCATATGATATCATGGTTACCTCCAATATAACATAAGCCAAATTTAATTGCTTAGAAAATGTTTTGTATTTAAGGGACCATCAAGCAATTCTGAGGACTGTGGAATATGTTAACAGAACAAGATCTGAACATCTATAAGAATTGTTGGAATATTTCAAACTCCAAATACAATAGGAATTGTGACAGAATGGATGCCGAATGAGTCACTGCACTCTCTGCTTTACCAGGTTGGATAAGTATCTCAGTGCCTTAAAGTGTTTTTTCTAGGACATTAATTATAACTAGTCATTAGAATAGTGTGCTGTGGTCTTTTCATATGAACAGAACCGAGCTGTCGTGGGATATGTGATTGTGGTTAGATTGTCATAATCCGGGAAGCAGAAGTGGTTTCTTGCTGCTGCGATCAAGCAGCGATTGATCGGGTGCCAGGTGTCCATTCTATGCCAGACGAAGCATTGTCCACCAGCGCAACCTTCCGCTGGATTTATCAGAAGACTACAGTACAGCCTCTTGATATACCCAGTGTCTAAATCTGCAATGGTGATAAAGACCCACTGTGGCTTTTGTATAATACAGCTCACATCACCCTATATAAAACAAATAGGGGTGTCTATTATAACATTTTAAAATGCCAGAATGTATAAATTCAGATTACATCATCCACTAGTGATTACAAAAGCTTTATGCAGTATATGATATGTCAGTGTGTTTAATATTTATCGTTTTTGATAGAATATTTTTTTTTTACCTTTCTTCCTTTATGTACGTGATATGTACCCTGCACTTCCACTGAGTATAACATTAAAATCCTTACGAGTTTGCTGTGGGATGTCTTTTGCCACAGCAAAATCCCCCCATAATGATACAAAGGCTGAAACCCTGAATGTATTACTGGATGCTCAATACCAGGCAAGGTAAAAAAACAAAACAAATAAGTATCAGTAATAAAGTATACGTAATAAAGATAATACAGTATTTAGATCATAGATTCTATCATACTACAAATCAGTAGCAATGTCATTGCTTTATTTAGAGTGGAGATGATATTATCACTCTTTTCTCCAAGCTCTCAGATTTATGGCTATCCGACCACAAGAAAGTAAACTTTTCCAAGGACCAGCAGAAGATACTTCTGTGATATATCTTTCCCCACAAAGGCTGAAAAAACATCCACCAACCTTAGAAGAGATATAGTAAAGGTTGGTAAACAAAGAATTAAACGTGGATGAAGTTGTAAGTTCTCCATCACTATCACTATAATGTATGATTGGTTTTATATCAAACGCTCTCTATAAAATGTATGCTCCTTGAAGTTTATAGCAGTTACCTCACTCGTATCTTAGAGCCACCTCTCACTTGCATTTCCCACATTCCTGGTAGTAATTGTACCCTACTGACACCGCAAAGTGTGCCATTCATCTTTATTGACCTATGAAATGTATTGAAGATATTTTCAGTTGAAGCTGGCTTATTACACATTTTTTTCCATTTTGGGAGTAATTAGGGAGTGGCATTGGTACATTCCCTGTGATGATCTCTGATCAGTATGCTGTACATTAATCATATGTTGTGCTGTGGTCAGGTGGAGTTCACGCACCATACTCACTAGGATGTAGTTTGTCAGTTCAGCTGAGCGTGAGTAGGCCCAGTAAATACACTTAGCAATGAACTGTATGCACAGACCACACAATGGCCTCTGATTCTCCAAATTCTATCTTCAATACCCATTCACTGAAATTTGTTGGTGTTGTTTATTTTTTATAGTTGTTGGAATGATTTTGTATGAGAACCCTTCGCCGGAACAACCATTCCAAGGTAAGTTCTTGATCCAATGGTATTACAACATTATTGCACAAGGAATTCCCACTACATCAATTGTGGCATGGCAGTGGAGGACCAAGGTGATCCTTCTGTCTGGTAAATGGGACAATCCTGCCATTAATTGACTTCCAAATAGGGAAAGCTGTTTTTATTGTACCATCAATACTTTTATCACAGAAAAAATCCTTTGAAGCTGATACTGAAATTACTAGAGGGACAGACCACAACCAGCATAGATGATATCCTAAAGCGACCATCTTCAACACATTCAGCGTGTAAACTAAGTCAACTCATAAACTTGTGCTGGCATGAGAATCCCAATATGAGGCCTACAGCAGTCTGGTGGAGAATTCTATATTCACTCTTCATTCTTTAAATCCATGTTCTTCTGATCCTGCATAGTAGACACACTTTACATATACACTCATGGTTTGGCTTTCCAATGGGAATTAATACTGAATGGGACCTAACTCACATGCTTCCCCATTCATTAGGGACTCTCAGTCTTCTGATAGATTGGAAAGAATTCATACCTGTTTCCCGAAATAAGACAGTGTCTTATATTATTTTGCTTCTTAAGAGGCACTGGGTCTTATTTTCAGGGGGATTCTTATTTTTCCATGAACAAGAATTTACATTTTAAAATGTTTAAAAAATCAATTCTAAACATCCTTATAACTCTCCAAACTCTGACTATTGGATATTTAGCCCCAATCTCTCATGTCAGTAACAGCACTTTCTTAAATGACTACTTCATGAGCTTGTAGCGCATTTGTCCTGCAACAGTTATTTTTTTTTTTATTCTGCAATTCCACCCCACTTCACAACCCTATTGCAGCATCTAAAAAACGAACTACTACTAATGTAACGGCTTGGGGTGAGATGAGCAATGACTTCTGCAGGTCTTATTTTCAGGGGAGGCCTTATATTTCTAAGATTCAACAAATTGTACTAGGTCTTATTTCGGGGGATGTCTTATCTTTAGGGGAAAACAGGGTAGTATAATAGTTTATAGGGTTGAAAAAACACACTGTCAACAAGTTCAACCAAGGAAGGAAGGGATTATATGAGAAGGGATTTAGGGGAAAGATTCTATATAATAAACCATCAATGTTATTTAGGTGTAAAAAAGGATCTAGACCCTTTTGAAGCTCTCTGCTGTCCTGCTATACAGCGCCTGAGGCAGGCTATTCACAGGTGACCAGTTCTCATAGTAAAAAAGCCTTGTCCCTCTGGTGATTAAACCTTGGTTTCTCCGACAGAGACAGTGCCCCGCCCCTCCCCCCCCCTGCTTTTGATTTGATTAATCTGAAACAAACTTACCACCGTATTTTTGTATGGACCATTCATATATTTAATAAATTAATCATGTCCCCTCGTAGTCGTCTCTTTTCCAGACTAAATAAATCTAGTGTTTTTAAGTTTTCCTCATACGAGACCCTCCGTCCCCTTATCATTTTTGGGTGCTTACGTTGAAACCCTTTCTGCTCAGGGCATCCTTTTATGGACCGGTGCCCAAACTGGACAGCATATTCCAGGTGCGGCTGACCAGTGCCTTGATAGTGTAATATTACATCCCTACCGAGAGTCCATGTCACTTTGTACATGACAAGATCTTATGGCTTTAGAGGAGCTGATTTACATTGCATGCTGTATTCAATTTATGACCTACTACCCTGTTTCCCCGAAAATAAACACAATGTTTTATATTAATTTTGTCCTTAACCCTTTACGACAGGTGACGTATATTAGTGACGTCATCGGGGAGCGGCGACCATCGCCATGGTAGCTTCGGTCTCACAAAGACCCGAAGATACTTCGTTAACCCATTCATTACATGTGCTATCAGCAAGTATTAGTAGTAAAATACACATATACTGCCATACTGTATGAAAGGATCAACAGACACCCTAGGGTTATAGTAAATCAAATCACCCCCCTTTACCTAGAACTGATTAACTAAATTAAACAGTATAAATCATAAACACATTAGGTATCGCCACGTCTGAAAATGCCCGATCTATCAAAATATGATAACGGTTATCACTGCGTTTAACCCGTAACGAAAATCGCGCCCAAAGTCGAAAATGGCACTTTTTTGCCATTTAAAAAAAAAAAAATGTTTTAAAAAGTGATCAAAAGGTCGTACAGTACTAAAAATGATAACATTGTAAATTTCATCAAAATCCGCAAAACGGCACCAACACCACACTCATACACCAATATGAAAAAGTTATTAGCGCAGAAAGATGGCAACATCCCCCAAAAAATGTTTGTACAGGAGGTTTAATTTTTTTAAATGTATGAAAACATTAAAACCTTACCAAATTTGGTATGCCCCGTAATGTACGACCCAAAGAATAAAGTAGAATGTCATTTGGGGCGCAAGTGAAATCCGTAACATCCAAGCCCACAAGAATACGGCACAAATGCGTTTTTTTTATACTTCACTGTATTTGGAATTTTTTCCCACTTCCCAGTACACGGCATGAAATATAATACCACCATTTTGAAGTGTCATTTGTTACGCAGAAAATAAGCTATCACACATCTCTGTACATGGAAAAATAAAAGTACAGATTTTTGAATGTGGGGAGGAAAAATGAAAACACAAAAACTTAAAAGGGCTGCGGAGGAAGGGGTTAAGAGACAAGGTCTTATTTTCAGGGATGTCTATTTTTCCATGAACAGAATTGACATTTTCGTTGAACAAAAAAATCTACTTCTTAAACATCCTTATGATCTCCAAACTCTGAATTTCATACTATATTTCTTGTGACTCCACTTCTATGGAAATGACGTCCGCTAAGTCTTATTTTCAGGGAGGCCTTATATTTCTAAGCTGAACAATATTGTACAAGGTCTTATTTTCGGGGATGTCTTATTTTAGAAGATCAGGGTAGTACCCAAGTGAAACACAAAACCTCAGAAGGGGTCACTAACTCTTCTTGCGAAATAATTCATAATTTCTGTATATTTTTTATGCAGAGTGTTTATCTCGTCTAAATAACATCCTGCAAATCTTTCAAAAGAAGAGATTCACATGAAATTATACCCTGAATACTGGAAAGGTAAGGAATTGTTTCATTATATCTCATAATCAATGGCTTCTCTATTTAAAAAATACGGCAAGGTTTGTTGAATTTTTTGTATAGTTTATAGGTTGAAAAAAGACACTTTTCCATCAAGTTCAACACAACTTGTAGTTAATTTAAATTTTCCATTCAATACAGTATTTTATTGAAAAATCTTAATATTTAAGGGGTTTACCGGGATAAATAAAATTGATATTCTAAGGTGGACCATATAAAATATAAGCTAAATGTAATTAGTTGTTATTCAAAGTTTTGCTCCCCTTAGCAGAAAAATTCTGTGGACATACACTAAATGAAGAATTAACATGCTACTGGCCCTTTAACCTCTTAACGCTCCATGCTGTAATAGTACGGCACAGAGCTGTATGCTGTATAAAGAGGGCGCAGGGGCCAAGCCCTCGTCATACAAACATGGGTTTGATGCATATTTGCAGCAAAACACCCCACCGCTAACAACCGTGATCGGTGCTAGCATAATGGAAAAAACACCCAAAGTTGGAAATGCCATTTTAATCACATAATTAATTTAATAAAAAGTGATTAAAAGGTTGCAGTCCTATCAATAGGTAGGCCAATGAAAACGTCAGCTTATCTCACAAAATGCATTTCCAACAATCATTTCATACACCAGGTCATGAAAAGTTATTAAGACAGAAGATGGTGGTAACATATTTTATTTTTTTCGTGCACAATATGTTTTCATTTTATTAATGTATGTAAACCCATAAACACACAATAATATAATTTGGTTTTTGTACGTGGTTCTGGAATAAATACCAACAATAAACGTAGATCAATAAAAAACTAATTTGGAGCGCACATGATAGTAGTAAAAACTCCCAGGCACGGCATGGAATATAATAAATCGCACTGAGAAGTACAATTTGTTACACAGAAAATAGCCCTCACACAGTGGAACACTAAAAATGATTATAGATTTTTGAACGGGGAGGCAAAAAATGAATGAAAAAGGCTGCGACAGAAGGGGTTAATTAGTCCAATGATTTTGTCCCTATGGAGGAGCACAGGACAGAAGATGGCTGCTGATCACATGTCCACCAGCATCAGCTTGAGCAGGTCATATGAATCATCACTAATTTGGCGGTAGCGTTATGGCAAGACCCATCAGCGAGGCAATGTGCAGTGTTAGCTGCTTTTACTATGGAAGAGAGCTGATGATGTTAAATCATCACTGGGAGCAGTGGGATTTTTAACATATCCAACAATGAAGGGAATCTACGATCTACAGCAGCGCTCACCCCCTCCTCCTCTCCCGTGCGCCTTTGTGTGATTAGCCCTAACACTGTATCAATCGCTCGGCTTCTCCAGCTCGTAATATGCTGCCTACAACTGAATGTTATTTTCAGGAAAAGAGCTCACCTTAAGCTTCTAACAAATCCATTCTCCGGTAGTCAGAAGCACTAGCTGTGTACACGGCATAGAGCCTAGCTGTGCATGGGTGGCAGCTCACCTCCAATAAAGACACTTGACTCAGCTTATTATTGTAGAATCCAGGTGTTGAACCAACGGCAAGACAAAATTAATGACCTATTATTGTATAGGTCAATTATTGTAAGTGTTGGAGAATCCCTTTAAGAGAACCCAGGTTCTGCATTCTACTGCTGCACTTTTTCATTTTACAAAAACACTTTTTTCCAGCGAGGACAATGCAGCGTCTACAGAGACAGAAGAGAATTTGACATCAGATATTTGGATGTAAGTATGTGTATAAAATTTGTATATATAGGTATCTATATTATTATTATAAGCCAAAAAGAAAGCATCAAACCCATTATACATAAAGTTCTAATTCCTGTAGTAAAAATAGATACTTTAGCAGTTTTTTTCTTTTCATGAATTGAGCTTTACTTGTCATGTATTTATAAATCATTATTTCCTAATTGCAGGGGGAGCACACAAGCAGCTCCTGCTCTGCTCCTCCCTTCTCCTTTACACTGCATACATATAGTCAATAGAAAATGCCAAATTCTTTCCCCTATTCCCTGTGTTAAATCTCTCTCGTGTCTGTATATAATATTAAATTATCACAAGATCTCGTCCTTCATTACATACGCTCCGTAGATTTTAGAATAGGAAACAGGGGAGAGGAAGGGCCCATAGCAGACTTCTAAATGGGGCCCCTTCCCACTTATAAAAATATAAATATTTGTATTCTCACACATGAGTACAGTCATAAATATATGTGTACACTCAATACCATCCAGTGACATATACAAAGGAAAAAAAAGGTCTGTTGATGGGCCCCCTGACATGGTGTGCCTCAAAGCAGACTGCTATGGTTGCTACCAAGGTAGTTACCCCCCTCGTAGGAAAGACTGAGCAGTGAGTGAATGTTACACAAAGAAGGTGAGGCACATGGGGGTAGGCTGAGAGCAGGAAGAAGCTAGGCTGTCTGCAGTGAGATGGGACTGGCGTAATGCGTGACAGGAGTTGGAGCTTTTAGACTTAGACTGAAGTCTTACTCTTACTATAATTGAAATTTGGTGTATTTTTCCACACATGGACTAATTTTTCTGCAATTTGCAGGAGGTGGTTGGCCAAAGAGCCATATAAGCAGAGCACCGAGTGTCCCTGAAGGGAGCATTGAAAAACACTCACTATGGCTGGGGACAAAGAGGAAAAGAGAAGCGGTGAGACCTTTTATTTTAGTCATTTCATGTAAGAAAACCTAGGGTTGGTGTGACTTTATGACTGTTGGTGGTCAAATCCACACTATCTATTTGTTCCCATAAAAGGGAAGTAAAACTGGTACCACTGTTAATCCTACTGGGAATACATATATACTCAGGTTATCACTGGAAGTGCCATGAAAAAAATAAATGGAGCTAGCTACAGTACGGTATTGGTTTTTCACAGCAAAGAATCCTCCTATTTATGATGATTACGTATCCCAATTACCGCCACAACAATCAATATGTTTTTTTTTAAATATCTTTATTGAAAAAAATTTTTTATGACATACACAGGATATAGACATATCAATTGTGCAAGATTATAAAATATAATTTATAATCCATTCTATACATATTTTATAATACATAATGTATTCCCCAGGTGGATACAATTAAACACTTTTATTTCCACCTTCTACCCAATTTTCTTTAAAATTCCCTGTAATTTTATTTAAGACTTGACCAGAGGGAACCATAGATCTCAGACCAGACCTTTAATAAACAAATTGAACAGACTTCAGAGCAAATGTATATCCAAAACTTTCTGATCTTTGCCCTTAGGTCATCTTCACTTCTGCACATCTCACCAAAGTGGGTTCTGATGCTGCTAGATTTCAATAATCACCTGAGATTAGTTTAATATATGGCCAAACATAATATATTACATTGTAATTCCATATCAAACATCCCAACCATTGGCAAATATTTGCTGTTAGAGCTCTAAGCTCTATGTTAAAGACTAGTTAACGTATGAAAGCAAAGCTTTGTCACTTGAAGGCGCTGTAAAAGGGAATTCCTATATTTATACATACACACATACAGATCCATTTCATTAGCCCGGTCATTGAACCACCCCTAACCGCAGCCCTTAAGTGCCCACAAAGTATATTAATGGATTCCACATTATATACTGTCCACCTTAGTGCCTGGCAAATAGAAAGCAAAATGTACCCCTAAAACAAAGGGGAAAAGAAGGAAAGACTAGAAAGGTGCATATGAAGAATAAATCTTTATTAATGACACATAAACATAGTAACATGAACGGTGCCCACAAACGATGGCGCCGTTCTGTATGAATCAATAAAATGCAGTAAAATATCGAGTTGTGGAACACAGAAAGAAAGAGGCAGACCAACCCGGACAGAATGGAGTAACAAGTAACTACAGAAAATGGTTAAACAAGACTAGACAAATAAAAGCATACAGCTATTGTTAGATCATGTTTTTGTGGGGCCCAACATAACTAGGTAGTGGCCACAACGGACCTCTATAGTGCCCGTTCCTATACGTGGGCTGTAGGACCCATAGCTATCCAAAATTAAATGTGGGCTCTTACCAAATCCGAGGCAACAATAGGTCTTCCACTGTCCGGGAGAGACCACGTCCCCAACGTACGTTTTGGCTCGGAATGAGCCTTCGAACCCCCAGTGATAACTATACCTACTTCAGAGAGGCCATATATTTTTTAAATCATAAAATCAAACTATTTAAGCTCCATTTTATGACCAATAACATGAGTATTGTTGTATTAATTTATTTATATCATCATGGGTTTTTGTGTCAGTAGTTCATATTCCCGGAATACCCCTTTAATGCGTCCCATAATTTTATTTGCTTGAGTAGAAGCTGCCTGGCTCTGGTTGCTGAAATTAAGTTTCCCATTCACCAATACCCACAAGTCTTTTTCAGCTTCAGTTTTACCAAGTAATTGACAATTTAGAACATAATTGTACTCTTTGTTTCTATGGCTCAAGTGCATACATTTATCTGCATTAAACCTCTTCAACCATTTCCCCGCCCATTCCTCCATATTCCACAAATCCCTCTGTAATTCTATACTATCAGCATCAGTATTAATTACTTTACACAGCTTAGTATCATCTACAAATATTGAGTAAACTTACTACAAGATCATTAATAAAAATATTATAAAGAAGTGGCCCCAATACTGACCCCTGTGGCTTTCCACTGGTAACTTCAACCCAAACTGAGAATGTGCCATTATTGACGACCCTCTGTTTTCTATCACTTAGCCAATTACCCAAATACACAGATTTTAGCCCAGTTCCAGCAGTCTCATTTTATGTACCAACATTTTATGCTGTACTGTGTCAAATGCCTGGAAAAGGTCCAGATATACAACATCCACAGTCCAGTATGGAAGTTACTCCCTCATAGAAGTCAGACAGAACCGATCCCTCATAAATCCATGCTGAGTTGCTGGGTTGTAAGGTTATGTGCAGTGAGATACTCCAGGATAACATCTCCTTAAATATTTTCCCCACAACAGAAGTTAGACTCACAGGTCTATAGTCTCCAGGATCGCTTTTTGATCCTTTTTTGTATATTGGTAACACATTTACTATGTGCTAGTCCTGTAGAAAATAATGGTCTGTATATCATGGAGCATAGTTCATGCAGACCTCGGGAGTGTATGTCATGTGGGCCCAGGAGGCCACAATATGATGGAGAAGGGATATCATAATATGAGGGAGGCTATAAAGAGGCTGGAGGGCAGATACCACAATATGAGGGAGGATGGAAGAGAGGAGGTCATAATATAAGGGAGAACACAATATGAGGGAGGATGGGAAGCCACTTTATGAGGGGAGTGGAGGATGGAGGACAGGGGCCCACAATATGCTGGAGGATGCAGTACAGGAGGCCACAATATGAGGGAGGATAGATAACAGGAGGCCACAATATAAGGGAGGAGGGAGGTCATAATATTAGGAAGGATGAAGGAGGAAAGGAGGCCACTATATGAGGAGGATTGTGGACAGGAGGCCACAATATAATGGATCATGGAAGACAGGAGGTCACAATATGATGGAGGACAGAAAGGGCCATTATTCAATGTGGGGGCCATTGAGGACGATAATATAATATGTTTGGGGGTGGGACAAGGGATGGGACAAAATCCATGTTTTAGAAAAAGGGAGGGGCCTTTTATCCCTCTTTCTTTAGCCCACAAATTGGGTGGTATGTTCAATGTATGACAGAGTGAAGGTATGTATATGAATATCTTTTATTTAGCGTTTTCTTTATAATGAAAAAAACTAGAGCAGTCTGGTCAGTCCATGAAACAAGACACTGCATGGTCCATGATTAATGGACCAACCATGCTAGTGGAAACTGCCCTTACGTATGTAGGGCTAAGCTGTCCACAGATTGTGCTGCATAGTCGTGGCGTAGTGGTTAGCATTACAGCCTTGCAGCGCTGGGGATCTGGATTCAAGTCCCAGGGTCAACATCTGCAAAGAGTTTGTATGTTCTCTCCGTGTTTACGTGGGTTTCCTCCCACACTCCAAAACATAGTGGTAAGTTGATTAGATTATGAGCCCCATTGGAGACAGGGACCGATTTGGCAAGCTCTGTGTAGCTCTGTGTAAGCTGTGTGCGCTATATAAATAAAGGAATTTTTATTAAAAAAATCTATGCCCATGCACACTCATCAGCATCAGCAGCGGTAAAACCACTTTGTATTGGTGTGTGCGTTGGTAGAGCGCCTGGTCAAGTATATACAGTAATTTAAAGTAATAACCATTTTGGAAGAAAATGTTACTCTACAATTGTGTCCAATGTTTAAACAAATATTCTGTTCATTTTTGTCTCTCCAGACAGCCTGCCTGTGCCAAATATAAAGACCAATCTCCCTATTACAAATCCTAAACAGAGGGCAGGTGGGAATTATGGGGTTAGGCCTATTCAAAGGAATGAAGCAGGTGAGAATGTGTTTTTATGAAACAGACTACAATTTGGCACCTCATTGTGGTTAAGGCAAAATATAAAGCATAACTGCTCCAATAATTGTCATTCTAGGGAACAACAAAACAAATGTATTGTTAATTTTATGAATAGTTGTAGGTCAATGAAATCTAATGTAGTTATAGCAGCTGACATACATGGCTAACATTGTGTGCAATGGAAATATCATAATGCAATACCCATTCACCCTTTCACAATTTCCGACCATGAGATTCATTCTATGGTGTACATTTATCAGGTTCTGCTGACATGGTGCTTAGATTATCAGGGTCCAGGGTTTATCTACACATTATTTAGCTTCTACTAGTATCTGAAAAAGAGAGATGATACATATAAGAGAGAAGGGATCCATTAGATGGATATAACACACAATGACACACTTCAGTACTGCTACATCTCAGCTATAACACACACAGAGTGCCTCCCACCACTGTATAAAGACCATATCTTATCTATAGCTTGTAGAGTAAATTCTGTATGCTGCTTCTTGCTGGCAGGAAGTGTCTGTGTCTGTGCTGGTAATGTAATGAAGGGGAGAGGGGCTGGAGGCAGGGAGCACTGCAGTGTGAGATAGGAGAAGCTATTTATGAGAAGAATCTGCCCAGTCAGAAGATTTAGGGTTGTATCCTGGGGCAACCAAAAATGGAAGGCTGCTGTGAGTTCATGTCATCACATACATGGTGTACAGTTTGCTATTCTTAGAAGGCTGAGAGACCTGCAATGGTATCACTGGTCACATGTCAAGAATGTAACACAAGACACAGTGTAAAAAAATTGACACAATATTTCCCATCCGTACAAAGAGCTTTATATGTCTGCTGTTGAATATTAGCAGACAGTCCATAAGTACAAGGAGGCACAGCAGGAATTTGAAAAGACTCAAAGCTGTCAGTCACAATAATGGGGCGTGGTTCACTTGTATCTCTAACTCTTCTTGTCTCTCAGGCTGCCAGAGATGAGTCAGAAAAGCTAATTTTAGGTGATAAGGGGAGGACGTGTAACCCTGTATCAGCAGGCATAGTTAGTCAGGGAGGTCAAAATCTGGTGACAGGTCATCTTTAAGAATCTTGTCTTGGGAATACCCCTTTAAGTACAGCAGAAGAACACCTAATAAATAAATGAAGCCTAAGTCACACTACTGGGATCTGCCCAGCAGCATTAAAGGAAATCTAGCATTTTAAAAAAAAACTAAAAAACACATACTTGCATACACTCCTCTTCATCTTGATCCTGGCGGTGTTCTTCGCTAAGCTTGACATGCCCGGATCACCTAGAAAAGAAACTTATAATTAGCAGCCCAGAGTACAGAAATGATATGTCCATCGTTCAGGGTTGCTTATTATGCACACCCTCTCCACCTCCACGTCACACAAGAGGCATGAATTACCCCCTCCAGCCTGATAGATGCTTTCCTTTCCCATGTTGGAGAGGGAGGTGCTGTCACAAAGGGGGCATGCATAATTAGCAGCCCGGTGCGCTGGACATCTTGTTCCGTGCTCCGGCCTGCCAATTATAAATTTATTTTCTAGGTGATCCTAGATGAAAAAGAGTGTAGGTAAGTAGGTGTTTTTTAGTTATTTTACATGAAAGATTTCCTTTAAGGGTTTAATGGTCAAGATATCACTAAAATGATCTACCTAGATACAGCGGTGTTCATACCAGCTTAACTATATTATTGTGCTAGTCTAATGATTATAAAATAATAAGATGATGGGGTTAGGAACATAAAAAGAAAATGTTTTTTTTTTCTGCCATGAGCTGATCATGATTGTACAAGAGGTATGTTTAGCCCTTAACAAAAAAGATTGAACTTTATGTAATTTTTTTTTATACTTTCTGTTCTTTAGATTATGTTTCCTGTCCATATCTGGTCTGGAGTGTAAACTATGTAGATACCCTAAAAAGGAACAGGGAAACTATTCTAAACAGAGTGACAATAGGACATCTCAATCACCTCATCGATACCTTGAGATCTCATTGTTTGCTTTCCCGAGAAGATTCTGAAATGATCAATGCAGAGAGGACGTTAAAGGACAGAACAAGGAAATGCTTAGAGACTTGCTCTGAAAAGGGGGAAGAAACATCCAGAATGTTTATAGAAAGCCTTTGCTCACGAAATGTAATTTATATGCACCCAAGAAATCCAGCATAACAACCTGCAAAGCTGACGAGACACTACAGGATTGACTAGTTTCTGATGTGGTGGACATATTGGAAAGACAAATGCAATGATCTAATTTATGAAAGGACTGCTCAAAAATCTCAAGCCCCCCAAAAAACTAGTAATGTATTTATACAGCTTAGAGGAAATCTACCACTTGTCCACTTGCATGGTAGCCATTTAAACTAAATATACAGGCAGACCCCTACTTAAGAACCCACAACTTACAGACAGACCTCTGGTAATTGGTAATTTACTGTACTTTTGCCCTAGGCTACAATAAACAGCTATAACCGTTATCACAGGTGCCTGTAATAAGGCTTAATTGTTCATTCTGGTTCTTAAGGCAATCCAACATATTTAAAATCCAATTGTCACATACACCAAAAATAAATGTGGCTGGGGTTTCAATTATAAAATATACAGTTCAGACTTGCATACAAATTCAACTTAAGAACAAACCTATAGAACCTATCTTGTACGTAACATGGGGACCGCCTGTACACCTGTTGGTGTCTTCATGTAGATTTAATGTAGATATGTGTCAGGATCTACATGAGGACGCCGACAGGTAAATATGTTTAGTTTAAGTGGCTTCCATACAAGTGATGGATTTCCTTCAAAAACATTAAATGTATTTTCCTGTTATGAGGACCCCTTTTTAAATATAAGCTAGACAGCGTGATGTTCACCAGAACCTAGCTTCTCTAACATCCCATGGTCAGTTGATCGCCAGGACCCAGCTTCTCTAACTGCACACATTCAACTGATCACCAGGGCCTAGCTTCTCTAACTCCGCACAGTCAGCTGATCATTGGGGACTAGCTTATCTAACTGCCCACAGTCAGCTGATCACTGGGACCTTACTTATCTAACCCCCTATACTCAGCTGATCATCAGGACATAGCTACACTACTTCCCCATAGTCAGTTGACTACGTTACTTGGGACTAGCTTCTCTAACTCCCAACACTCAACCCATCACTGATCAGAGTCTTTTGATCACTATGCCCTAACTTTCCAAAGTTAGCTGATCATTGGGGCTGGGATGAAGCATTTTGGTGCCCTAGGCAGACAAGCAAAATTGTGCCTCCCCCCCCTCAATGCAGCCGAATTAGGGCCGATCCTGTCAGGTAAAATGAAATGCCCCCCCCTCAATTAATAATAACAGGAAAGGCCAACTGTTATGGAAACATCTACCGATTTGGGAAGCTCTGTGTAGTGCTGCATAAACTGTGTGTGCTATATAAATAAAAGTATTATTATTATTATTATTATTAACTATTATTAATAAGGCCTCGCAGCCGTGAATATAGTTTAAAATAGAAAAATATGTCCCTCCAGTGAAAATACCTGCGATGCTTATACCAAAAAGAATGTAACAAACACATAAATATATTCCAGCAATGAATATACCAAACACACAGATAGTAATGACTGTGCCACACATATAAATATTTACCATCAAAGAATAAACAGCACATGATAATATGCTGCACTAATAAATATAGACCAAATTAATATACTACAATCATTAATATATAGCAGCATTACATGTACTGCACATCTGGGCTGCATTCGGGCACAGACATCACTTACTGTTAGTCTATTTCCATGTCCGTGTTGGTCCGCTCCATCTCTTCTTCCCGTAGTCTCCTCCTTAGTGCCAATCATTCTCCATCAGGGGGAGAATGTCATAAATATAATGAATCCTGTCCCTACTGTGTGGTCAGGATGTGGTCACTTATGGTCACTCTCAGATATAATTGACCATTTTGTAACAACATAAGCCAAACTTCTCACAGTACAGCCACCTCACCACTGCTCTGAGTAAAAGCAGTAACAGGATTTTGGATAGATATTACAGCAGAGGCAAGGAACTGAGGAGATATTTGATCCCCCCAGCGCTCCGTATATTATGATTTAGGATTATAATTAGAGATGGACGAATTTGTTGAAATTTGATTCGATCTGATTCGTCGAATTTTTGGAAAAAATTAGATTCGACCTGAATCGAATCATGATGAATCACTTTTAAAAAAGCTATTTCCTGGCCGCAGAGAGCCTGTAGGGTGTTGTAGAATGTTGTACCATGCTCAAATATGCATAAGGAGCGTGGTTTGGTCTTCAAACAATGCTGTGTTTTAGTTTGACATGCACATGACTCTTAGAACCACTTCACTCTTCAATTCCATGGGCACTTACAGAGGCCAACTTGACCAAATAAGTGAAGCGGTAACGCAGCCTGACAAGGTAATGTCTATGCCAGCTAGAAAGGACTGAGCTGAGGACTAATATCGCACTATAACATCAAAGAGTGCACTCTTTTTACACTGACATCAGATGATTCCATAGAATACGACAGAACCTGTTCTTTTAAACACGAATACATGTAGAAACCCCCCAAAATAGTGGAGAGGGTGTCGGCAGTAATTTAACATTGACGTCACTAATCATTTTGACCTTCTTTTCATCCGTCAGTGTCTGCTTTCAATAATTCATCAGTATTGCCAAACCCAAAAACAAACAGGAGTTGATCCAAAAAATAGATGAAGAGTAAATGGGATATTTGCATATCCTCTGTGTTCTGTATCCCCTCCTGCTTTTGGCTATCAATCCTGAGGCTTTTCATTCCTTCTGACAGATGAAATGAAGGGGAAAACCAAACATAGTGGCAACATCATAGAGTGGTGGAGGGTGAAAACAGCATTATGGAAATCACAGGGTGTTCCAGGGAGACAGCGGTCAGTTGGCAGCAGCATTAGTAGTGCCAAATGACAAATTATGGAGGTGGTGGAAACATGGTAGGCCACAGAGTGGCACAATGACAGGGTTTGGAGGTGGGAGCAACATGGTAAGCTACAGACTGGCACAATGACAGAGTGCAGAGGTGGTGGCAGCAGCTGCAGCAGGAGGCTAGAGTGGTGCAATGACAAAGTGTGAAGGTGGCAGCAACCTGGTAGGCCACAGAGTGGCACAATGACAGAGTGTGGAGGTGGCAGCAACCTGGTAGGCCACAGAGTGGCACAATGACAATTTCTGGAGATGGCAGCAGTAGCATGAGGCCACATCGTGGCACAATGACAAAATGTGGAGGTGGCAACAGCAGCAGCAGGAGGTCAGAGAGTGGCACAACGACAAATTCTGGAGGTGGCAGCAGCAGCATGAGGCCACACAGTAGCACAAAGACAAAGTGCGGAGGTGCCAGCAGCAGTAGCAGGAGGTCAGAAAGTGGCACAATGACAGAGTGTGGAGGTGGGTGACAATTCCAGTCCCTGGTAAAGATGGTGGGAGGCAGATGGAGCAACTGGCAGCAGATGTGTGGCATCATCAGAATAGTGGCTGAGGCATGTAGTTAGAATCCAGACTCATTTCTCAACGTTTGGGAGAGGCGTCATGGTTAAGCTAATCTGATGCATAAGGCATCAGATGTGTTGAAATCCTGGCCGATCCACGCCTGATTCATCTTGACAAAGGTCAGTCTCTCCACATTACGGGTGGACAAGCGGGTTCTCTTTGGGGTAACGATGGCCGAGCAGGAAAGCTTCTCTACTGTAAAGTACGCAAGTTGTGGCCACACATCAAGTTTGGCTGCCTAGTAGTCCAGGGGATCCTCTACCTGGGGTGGTAGAGTGCTGTCCAAGTAGGCCACCACCTGCTGGTGCAGGGTCTGCTCCATGTCCTGCTGCTGCTGGTGGCAGCTACCCTCCTCACTAATTCTCTATAGTACGCCAGTTGTTAGTGAGGGTCCAAGAGGGTGGAGAGCCAAAAGTCATCCCTATGCCGGATGTTGATTATTCAGCTGTCACTAGTTAGGCAAAACAGCATTCTGCGGGCCATCTGCGTAAGTGACTCTGAGGGACTTCCGGCCTCCATCTCCACTGTATACTGCCACGTTGCTTGTTGGTCATCTGCCTCATCTTCAACCTCTTCCGGTTGCTCCTGCTCCTCCTCTCTTATCATCTGAGTGGAAAAACCACTGAGGTCACCAGACTCAGCTTGTATTCCAATGTCCTCCTCCTCCAGTTCAGCCACCACCGGACTCATGTGGCCATGAGATGTAGTCGCCACTTCTCCAGTGCCCTGACCAGACAGATTTAATAGCATGAGTTCCAGGACATGAAGCAGTGGAATGACGTTATTCATCCCGCAGTCTTGGCGACTGACAAATAACGTGGCCTCTTTAAAGGGCCTGAGCAAATGGCAGGTGTCAAACATGAGCTGCCAGTGGCTGACATCAAAGTTACACAGGGGAGTACTCCGGTCCGCTTGCATCATCAAAAAATCATTAATGGCTTTTCTCTGTTCATACAGACGGTCTAACATATGGAGGCTGGAATTCCAACGGGTGGAAACATTGCATATCAGAATATGTTGGGGGAGGGTATGCTTGACTTTGTAAGAATGGCTGAAGTGCATGCACAGTTTCCTGGCCATTTTTAGAATGTCTTGCAAATGGGTAGAAGACTTGAGGAACCTGTTGACAACCAGATTGAACATGTGCGCCATGCAGGGCGCATGGACCATCCCTCCTCTCCCTCCAGAGCGGATGCCATGTACCTCCCATTGTCTGTCACCATGGTTCCGATTAGCAGTTGTCACAGAGAAAGCCACAGATTGATTTCTTCTTGCATGATGCAGAGCAGTTCCTCCCCTGTGTGACTTCGTTCGCCTAGGCAAACCAGGTGTAGAACTGCGTGACACCGCTGTGCCCTAAACATGTGGTATGATGGAGCAGCACTTGGGGAGGCTGAGGTGGTGGTGGAGAAGGAGGAGGAGGAGGCGGACACTGGGTCAGGAGCAGTAGTTTGACAACACGGAGGAGAAAGCGGCGTCTCCTGTTCAAGTTGATGGTGTGGATGGGCAGGAAGCACATTCACCCAGTGGGCCGTAAAGGACATATACTGGCCCTGACCGTAGTAACAGCTCCACACGTCCATGGTACCCTGCACCTTGGAAGAAACTGATAAGCTCAAGGACTGGCCCACCTTCTGTTCTACATATTTGTGAAGGGCTGACACTGCCTTTTTGGGAAAAAAATTGTGCCCTGGAACTCTCCACCTTGGTTCGGCACAAGCCATTAGTTCTCTGAAGGGTGCAGAGTCCACGACTTGGAAAGGGAGGGAGTGCAGTACTTGGACAGGAGCATGGTCAGCTTCTGCACCTTAGGATGACTGGACACATACAGTTGTCTCTTTGTAATCGCCTCTTTCAACGACTGCTGGCGCCATGCGTAGCGAGGAGCAGGAGCATCTGGACCGGGAGATGGTGTCAGAGACAAACAGCTCCCTTCGGAAGAGGTGCTGGAGTCTTGACTGGCTGAAATGGCATGTGTGCCACTAGGTGCTGCTGTTGCTGCGGCGGCAGGATGGACATCCACATCTGAGACACGTTTCTCCCAGGCCATTGAATGGTGACGCTGCATGTGTTGATGCAGGGCCGTGGTGCCAACATTAGCTCCCTGGCCACGCTGCACTTTCTGCCTGCAGATTCTACACATACACACGCTTTGCTTCTCTGGTTTCTTACCAAAAATCTGCCACACCGCCGAGGTGGTGATTTTACTGCCAACACCCTGCACTCAGTGACTACTAACGCCGTTGCCTCGCTGCGCCCCTGTGCCACTGTTTACTTGGACCTGCGAAGCAGGATTTGTACCCCGTAGCCGTTTGGCTCCTGTCCTCGCTCTGCTGCCACCCTGCTGACTCACGGCCACAGTAGCGATTTGCTGCCTGCTTCGCTGCCTGACGCGCAAGCTGACACCCTCTTCTCCTGACGGTGATGATGAATCCCTGGCTTCACCCGGCTCCCAAGTGTGATTGGCTACATCATCATTGATTTGTGTTTCCATGTCACTGCTAGTCTCCTCAACAGTCTCAGTATGCACAGCTCGACTACTTGCAAGTGCAACATAACCTCCCGTGCCACTCTCCACATCTTTACTTTCCCACCTACTGCACAAAGCAGCGGATGTCTGCCCCACCTCTTCACTGCCAAGCAGCTGCTGACTGTCCTCAAAAAATTCATCCTCGCTGCATAGTGGCGCTGAGCCCAGACCACCTAGTAGATCTCTGGCTGAGGGAAATAAACAGGACAGAGGCTGGTTGAGGACAGGTGAGGGCCGCTGACCTGCTCCTGGGCCATGCCAACTAAGGGTTGTATCTGAAGAACCCACGGACTCCTGGCTTTGGAAGTGGATGACCTAGTCAACCAATTCGACAACCTTTGGGTTGTTTATCAACACACTGCGGCTAGATGACACCGGCAGTTCTAGCCTCACAAAGTCACCCCTGCCGCAACATCCCCTTACTGTGCTGCAACCTCTGCCTGCTCCACCTGCCACCTGCCACCTTTCTGCCTGACATATTGGTTAATCAACTATGTTGATTTGACACAGAATTACTTTATCTACCAAAAAAACCTTGAAATTTGTGGTATACAAAAGCACAAGAACTGACACCCTGGAATAGAATTTACACAGATTTCCTGCTATTAACTTCAGCAACAAAAAAGAAAATGCTATTTGGGGTATATAGATCCCTCAAAATGGACACCCTGGAATTGGAACAAAAATCACTGCTGCAACTATGTGGGTTTTACACTGATTTCTTGCTATTAACTTCAGCAACAAAAAAGACCAGCAATTTGGGGTATACAGATCCCCCAAAACTGACACCCTGGAATTGGAGCAAAAATCACTGCTGCAAAATTCAGAAACTAAAACAGTCTCCTGTTCCTTAGTTTATTCTACCAAACACTCCTGAACAGGCAATGGTTAAATGCTTGTAAGTTATTGACCAATGAGTTTGGCTATATTGTAAACTGGAGTGTGATTGGAGAGGTGCTACCACCTGACCAGAAGAATAAAACTGGGACCACTCTCCATGACCACTCCAGTAATCCGAATCTGCTGTTAGACCATTTAGGCCTGCGGCCTGCTACCTGTTGCCTCCGTCTGATCCCTGGATACGGCTGTTACCACCACTGGTTCCCCATCCATTACCCAGGGACATGTCTTACAGACACCAAGGGGTTGCCCCAGGGAGAAACCAGTACATCGGCTTCTCCCTCCATATTTCTTACACACACCACCTGCTGGAGATCTGCCCTCCGGACCCCATACCAAGCACCATGACCACAGCCCTAGGCCGCAACCACCAGCCACTCCGGTATTCTGGGCCCTGGCTGCCTCCCGGCCCCAAAAAAAGGCTAGGCTGTGGGGGATGTTGCAGATTCATTAGATAAAGCCCTCTTCACTCTCATGGATTCCTTATGTACAGCCTTATGTGGGCCTCCCAGCACCTCTGGCACCACATGTATGATGTCTTCATACTAGCAATGTTAAGTCATTTATAGGCTAAAGATGAACAGTAACATTAATACAGACAATGAATTACCTTATCATCAATTTATGTGTATTAGTGTCTGTCTATATATATATTTCACAGTGTATGACAAAGGTTCCGTTAGGAACTAAAATATTGCCCGATTATTCAAATGGATTATATATATATATATATATGTATATACATATATATATATATGTCATTGTGAAAGTATAACATATTATGAAGCAAGGTGCATGTTATTGTAATACTTTATTTACAGTTTTTATGCAATGCTTTAACATTTTATTTAGTAATAAGACCATATATTAAAGCATACAATATAGTAAGAAGTTATAATGGTTTAATGCATAACAACACTGAATCACAGAGGTGTAGTTATTAGTGTAATAACAGGAAAATGTACATTAAGGAAGATGTACATATTGGAGCATATTGATATCATAAAGCTGGATAAAGTAGAGAGCTGTAAAAGATGAACAACTCCTAGTCTGTCAGGTTCAGCCTATAACAGGGAGGGCTCCAGCAGCTGGATGTCACCTGAACGCCAGCTTCATACCAACACATCCCCACACATTACAGTTACATGATCCACAGATATTCACATATATTAATACTTCATTTACACATCTCAGTTAGGTATTTTCCACGTGACAAAAGTCGATATCATGCATCAGTAATTGAAAGCTTAAACCAAGAACAGACCCTATAAACAAAACGTGTACCGTATTTTTCGGCCTATAAGGCGCACCAAAAATCCTTTAATTTTCTCAGAAATCAAAGGTGCGTTACCTTTTTCCTTGATTGTGCTTGTTTTTTCTTAGGCCCTTTGTCTATGGTGCCCCTTTTAATAATTTTGATGACTCACTACAGTGTACACTTTTGCCCCAAACTTAAAAATAAAAATACCCTTTACCTTGTAACACAGTGCATAAATAATTAAATACAAAACTAAAGCACTTATAGTCTTTACAAATTCTGCTAAATAGATCCTATGCTTGTATATGTAATTTTATTATGGTATATCAGGATGGTATATTATAAAATATTAATTGCACTTCTTTATTAAATAATGTTTTTATTTAAGGTCTTGTCTTGTGTGTGCTTAATGTACATGTGTTCTTTGCTAATTAGTATGTGTCAGTGTTTGAGTGAACTTCAACAGTCACAGGAGGAAATTAATTTACGGTGCAAATGTCTGTCCAGATGGGCTGGTCAGATGGAGCCTGATTTAGCGGAATATAGTTCATTTCAGATTATATTAATTTAATCTGTGAATGAGGTGGCAAGCTCATTAACTGAAATATTTGGAGAATTCATAGCAAAAGCATGCATATGGTTTGCCTCATTAAAATTTCTGACAGTTATAAGTATTTTTTCTACTAAATTTAAAATATAGTGAAGTATAAGTTTACACTGACATCATGGATTCCATCATAATGTATAAACTTCTGATGACTGTAATAGAATCTCACAGGTTCCTCTAATGTAGAGTAGTATAGCCCTTTTTAGGGCTATGGAAAGAGGGGGGATCGTAGCACATCCAACGGGATAAAAACACTTTATTCTTCATTCTTTAAAAGGTATACATCGTTGTGTGTAAGTAGGCCAATTTAGGGCTAATTCGTTCGTGGCCCAGAAGTTTCATACATTTTAATTTGCCTGATATGCAAATTTTCTAAAGAGGCTACTGGGGCGTTGGAGTAGGCGGGGCTGAGGCTACACGGCGCAGCTACTCCACGCTCCAGTAGCCTCTTGTGTTCCGCCTACCACTGCATCTTCAGCGCCCAGCTACGGGGATATATTACCAAATTTTCAAGACATTTGGAAGACCAGATTTGTCTCAATTAAGTGTGAAACACAAAGGAAAAGTGGTCATTTTAGGGTTCGTAAAGCCTGTTTCTCATCCAGGGAAAGCTTAATTAGATGAAAGAAACCGAAGGTCAGGGTATCTATAGTGAGGAGTGGTTTGTTAGGGTTTGTAAATCCAGTTTGGATTTTTATATGATGGCTAGGTATGAGGCCCATTATGCCCTTCCTATCCAGTTAGGTTTCTACCTTTTTCAGCTCCTCAATGGGTTATCAAGTTCTGAACTGAACTTCAGGGTGGTTCGTAGTATGGCACTTGGGTATAGTGCCATTACCTTTTTCCTTGATTGTGCTTGTTTTTTCTTAGGCCCTTTGTCTATGGTGCCCCTTTTAATAATTTTGATGACTCACTACAGTGTACACTTTTGCCCCAAACTTAAAAATAAAAATACCCTTTACCTTGTAACACAGTGCATAAATAATTAAATACAAAACTAAAGCACTTATAGTCTTTACAAATTCTGCTAAATAGATCCTATGCTTGTATATGTAATTTTATTATGGTATATCAGGATGGTATATTATAAAATATTAATTGCACTTCTTTATTAAATAATGTTTTTATTTAAGGTCTTGTCTTGTGTGTGCTTAATGTACATGTGTTCTTTGCTAATTAGTATGTGTCAGTGTTTGAGTGAACTTCAACAGTCACAGGAGGAAATTAATTTACGGTGCAAATGTCTGTCCAGATGGGCTGGTCAGATGGAGCCTGATTTAGCGGAATATAGTTCATTTCAGATTATATTAATTTAATCTGTGAATGAGGTGG
Source organism: Engystomops pustulosus (assembly GCA_019512145.1). Taxonomy (NCBI): domain Eukaryota; kingdom Metazoa; phylum Chordata; class Amphibia; order Anura; family Leptodactylidae; genus Engystomops; species Engystomops pustulosus. The sequence continues at coordinate 106,602,028 of CM033647.1, forward strand.
CAAGCTCATTAACTGAAATATTTGGAGAATTCATAGCAAAAGCATGCATATGGTTTGCCTCATTAAAATTTCTGACAGTTATAAGTATTTTTTCTACTAAATTTAAAATATAGTGAAGTATAAGTTTACACTGACATCATGGATTCCATCATAATGTATAAACTTCTGATGACTGTAATAGAATCTCACAGGTTCCTCTAATGTAGAGTAGTATAGCCCTTTTTAGGGCTATGGAAAGAGGGGGGATCGTAGCACATCCAACGGGATAAAAACACTTTATTCTTCATTCTTTAAAAGGTATACATCGTTGTGTGTAAGTAGGCCAATTTAGGGCTAATTCGTTCGTGGCCCAGAAGTTTCATACATTTTAATTTGCCTGATATGCAAATTTTCTAAAGAGGCTACTGGGGCGTTGGAGTAGGCGGGGCTGAGGCTACACGGCGCAGCTACTCCACGCTCCAGTAGCCTCTTGTGTTCCGCCTACCACTGCATCTTCAGCGCCCAGCTACGGGGATATATTACCAAATTTTCAAGACATTTGGAAGACCAGATTTGTCTCAATTAAGTGTGAAACACAAAGGAAAAGTGGTCATTTTAGGGTTCGTAAAGCCTGTTTCTCATCCAGGGAAAGCTTAATTAGATGAAAGAAACCGAAGGTCAGGGTATCTATAGTGAGGAGTGGTTTGTTAGGGTTTGTAAATCCAGTTTGGATTTTTATATGATGGCTAGGTATGAGGCCCATTATGCCCTTCCTATCCAGTTAGGTTTCTACCTTTTTCAGCTCCTCAATGGGTTATCAAGTTCTGAACTGAACTTCAGGGTGGTTCGTAGTATGGCACTTGGGTATAGTGCCA
>CM033647.1:106608869-106639748 GCA_019512145.1 Engystomops pustulosus
GAAATGCCTTGTTGATGCCAGAGGTCAGAGGAGAATGGGCAGACTGGTTCGAGCTGATAGAAAGGCAACAGTGACTCAAATCACCACCCGTTACAACCAAGGTAGGCAGAAGAGCATCTCTGAACGCACAGTACGTCGAACTTTGAGGCAGATGGGCTACAGCAGCAGAAGACCACACCGGGTGCCACTCCTTTCAGCTAAGAACAGGAAACTGAGGCTACAATTTGCACAAGCTCATCGAAATTGGATAGTATAAGATTGGAGAAACGTTGCCTGGTCTGATGAGTCTCGATTTCTGCTGCGACATTCGGATGGTAGGGTCAGAATTTGGCGTCAACAACATGAAAGCATGGATCCATCCTGCCTTGTATCAACGGTTCAGGCTGGTGGTGGTGGTGTCATGGTGTGGGGAATATTTTCTTGGCACTCTTTGGGCCCCTTGGTACCAATTGAGCATCGTTGCAACGCCACAGCCTACCTGAGTATTGTTGCTGACCATGTCCATCCCTTTATGACCACAATGTACCCAACATCTGATGGCTACTTTCAGCAGGATAATGCGCCATGTCATAAAGCTGGAATCATCTCAGACTGGTTTCTTGAACATGACAATGAGTTCACTGTACTCAAATGGCCTCCACAGTCACCAGATCTCAATCCAATAGAGCATCTTTGGGATGTGGTGGAACGGGAGATTCGCATCATGGATGGGCAGCCGACAAATCTGCGGCAACTGTGTGATGCCATCATGTCAATATGGACCAAAATCTCTGAGGAATGCTTCCAGCACCTTGTTGAATCTATGCCACGAAGAATTGAGGCAGTTCTGAAGGCAAAAGGGGGTCCAACCCGTTACTAGCATGGTGTACCTAATAAAGTGGCCGGTGAGTGTAAATAAACATACAGTTCTTCACTCATACACACAGATTTATACACTCTTACATTTATACACTCTTACACAGATACGCATACATATGGTGCATACAGTATATACACATTATACACCAGTGATAGCGAACCTTTCAGGGACTGAGTGACGACACTACAAGCAAAAGCCACATATTTTTCACAAAGTGCCAAATCCCAACTTAAAGTAACTCACAGGTTTCAAACGTTTGGCTCACTGAGGACACCAATACAGGAGAAAAAATGAGAGATTCAGATTATTATTGTAGTTTCCCTTTAAAGTCCCCTTAACAGGATGAATCATGGGTCTGGAGATGGGGCTACAGTGATAATGAAGTTCTGCCCACACCTGAATGGTGACCTTTGTGCTGAGTGATGGGGTGGGTGCCCACATAGAGGGCTCAAAGTGCCACCTCTGGCACCCGTGCCATAGATTCGCCACCATTGTCATAGACCATATATACATCACATACACAAACACACATGCAGTGCCATAAACAGACGTACAGCATATATACAAGCATACAGTATATACACATCACAGGTACACATACATATACAACATATATACATCACATATATGTTATATACATATTATGCAGTACAATGTGCAGCATAATATGTATATAATGGTGAACATCCTCCCATCTTTAGTGTCAGGTCGGATGATGGGGCCCCCTGACACTGCGGACCCCATAACGGCTGCTATGAGTGCTAGCACTGTTGTTACGCCCCTGCACACAAGACTACTGGACTAAAATACTTGCAAAAAATAGAAACCACATATAGACACTAATGAAATATCAAATGAGACCCATATTATAGATGAGATAAGTATAAATAAAAGTATGTATACACTACTTCAAAGGTTGTATATGAAGTTTTCAGATCACTATATAGATATAGAATTTATTTTTTACGGAGACAACCACTTTAAGATAATGTGTAAAAGAATTAACAGGGTCGATATCTGGGGGTCTAGGAAACGGATTAATAGTAAAATTTCTGGATGTCTAAAGTAATGAAGAGGTTAATGGCTATATCCCTGTATGGCAGTGATGGGGGTTGCTAAGGGTATAGGGAAGCTTTTTGATGACATTGCTAGAGGTTAAAGGGGTAGTCCACTTTCAGCAAATAATTAACATTGTTTGTAAAATGAAAAGTTATAACATTTTCCAATATGCTTTGTGTATCAATTCCTCGTGGTTTTCTAGATCTCTGCTTGCTGTCCTGTTAAAGAAAGCTTCTATGTTTACTTCCACTGCATAGAAATCTGTCCATGGTCTTGTCATGTCACACAGGTGCATGAGCCTTTTTTATCACGGCGTGCACCTGTGTGACATCACATTACCATGTAGAGATTTCTATCCACTACATGTCTATGTTTACTACATATGAGCTTTCTATAAAAGGACATCAAGCAGAGATGAAAACCTCGAGGAATGGATCCGTAAAGCATATTGGAAAATTGTATAACTTTTACTTACACAAACCATATCAATTATTTTCTGAAAGTGGACAACCCCTTAAAATCAAGCTGAATCCTTTATGTTTTAGGTTGGTTAAATAGTAGTTGTTGGTGAAGTCCCTGATAGTCAGGGATAGTAAAAATATCAAAATCCCTGATGGCCTTGTGTTTAGTAGTAACCTGCCTTACAACTGACTTGTGGAGAATTATGCAATTTGCATACCCATAAAACCAGCCGTAGGTTCGTGAGCTGACAAACATTACACATTTTTATGCATTTTTTTTCTTTCCATTACTTACTTGCATATAGAGTCAAGCTCCCCAGCATCATCAATTTCTTCATTTACTTTAGACTGTTGGACATTTTGAGACATGCTATCCCCCAGGTTGATAAGACAGTCAGCAAATCCTTTATATATTGTGTCACACTTTCTGCTTGTCGCTCTCACCGGAATATGTAGAAGAGCTAAACCAAAAAACAGATAATGTGTGTATAATAAATATTTTAAGCATAAAGTGTTGCTTGATAAGATAAGACATTATAGAACAGTGATAAGTAAAGTTTGGGTCAGTAGCCAATTTGGCGGGTTCAGCACCATCAGACTTGCAGACTGATTTGCTGTTCAGGATCCAGGTACCAGTTCAGGGAAAAGCGCTAAGCTGCTTGATTGACTTCTGAGCAGCCACTTAGCAAACATGGACATATTCTCTGTAGGCATGTCTGTGTTTGGCCAGGCTGCACATATGACTTTACAGTATAAGAGCAGGATCACATGTCCACATGCCATTACACATAGAAGACAGCGCTAGGGATAGGTTGCTGCTGTTCATAGGGTCAGATATGCAGGGACTTCTCAAAAACAAGCAATTACTATTTTCATGGCACTTTGGTGTATAGAGAAGGTTGCTGTCATTAGGTACAGGTGTAAGTCTGAAATGATTGCCCTTTTTAGGACACTCTGAAGAACTGCATTAGGCTACTAATAGGCGTCTATAGTGAAAGAATATTCTTACTGCTTATAGATGATTACACAACAATACTTGGAAAGACCGACAGGAATATTAGCATTTACTGCATAATCCAGTAAGATCTTGAAAGTACTATCTCTGTGTACTTTTCAGCACCAGAATACTGTGCAGTAATACCTAGATCATAAAGGTGCTGCTATCATTGTTCAGCATGCAGTAATACCTAAATTGTAAAAGTGCAACTGTCAGTCAATAGGGTGCAGTAATAACTAGATCATAAAGGTGATCTAAATTGTAAAACTGCTGCTGTGAGTGAATATCCTGCATTAATACCTAAATCAAATGATTGTATGGCATTTTCTGCGCCTGAATTTTATTTTTCAGTGACCAATAATATTCTTTAAGTTCTGTAATATGTTTATCATATGGGTCGCTTTTAGTTACTATAAGTCAAAACAATCGAGAGGGAATACAGAGAGGGAAAAGATTATATACTCATTTCCCTCTGGTGTGGCGGCTACTCCACTATGAAGGTTCCATGAAGGGTTAATATAATGCCGATGAGGACAAACATAAATGTCTTTGTTGCAGTATCCTAAGGTTTTAACATCCTAGCAAAGCTAGCCATCCTGCTTCTTTTTTCTAAGGCCTGCAACAACCCCTGAGCTAGGAAATCAATGGCACAAATTGTATGTTTCTACATCTTCAGTAAATCATATCTGGTCCTTGAATAGTTGTCATCCTCCATTGAGATCTTATTAATTCTACACTGGATAGCCACCCATTAATCACCACTGAAAAGACCCGGCCCTTCTTCTCACTACCAAAAAGATGAAATGGGTATCCAGAGGCATATCTGGTCCACCCATCACTACACAGGGCAATTGCCCTGAAAAAAATAGATAGTGTAAAGTACTTAAAACAATAAAAAATAAAATAAAGAAATAAGAAAAATTAAAAACAAATCAAATAATAATTTTATACAAGCATCAGAGGTCCAGGGGGAGGAGGAGGGGTTGGAGGTGGATGTCATATGGTAAGTTGAAGAGGCACAGGAGGACATAGCATTTTGAACAGCCAAGTTCTATACTATCCATGCCGGTTTATCTTAATGAATGTAAGAATATCCACTTTGGTTGTGTATAGGCGGTCCTCAAGTAATGAAATCCCCGGCGGTGTTGAACACACGTTCTGATGGAACACTTATCATAGGTTAGGTTAGCACCTCTAAGGCATGGAGGGTAAACTCTGGCCATGTGTCCAGTTTACAAACTGAAAAAACGGAATGGTTAGGACACCTATTACCAGGAGACTACATGCCATATCCAATGGTGGCTGTTGGGGAAAATTAAACACAAAGTTCTACAATGTGGCCATGTACAACACCCCTGCCAATGCAGTGCTGCAAAATCAAAAAGTCCCTTCATATAGTAGTGCTTTTCTAGGCTTCATATATCTAGAGAGACCTCAAGTGTTTGGAAATTGTAATTCAGCTGTTTATTACCTGCCTGAGAAGGAATATACAAAGGTGCTGGTTGGATGATACACCTGAGCTGGAAAAGCCCAGAGAGTGCTGATGCACAGCACTGGTTAGCACATAGCATGCAGGCATCAGGCCCCAAGCGGACATCCACCTTCAGGAGTCTGCATCTGTAAAAGGATGCTGTAGTTCTATAAATTATTATGCAATATAGTGATTAATATCACTACAGGCGGTCCCCTACTTAAGAACACTCGACTTACATACGACCCCTAGTTACAAACGGACCACTGGATATTGGTAATTTATTGTACTTTAATCCTAGGCTACAATAAACAGCTGTAATAGTTATCAAAGGTGTCTGTAATTAATATTTATTGTTAATCCTGATTCTTATGAGAACCCAACATTTTTAAAGTCCAATTGTCACAGAGACCAAAAAAGTTCTGGCTGTGTTTACAATGATAAAATATACAGTTCCGACTTACATACAAATTCAACTTAAGAACAAACCTACAGACCCTATTTTGTATGTAACCCGGGGTCTGCCTGTACTTTCTATGTACTGTTTACAATATTCTATATCTTCTGTTTCTAGTCACTATCATTTACCACACTCAGGGTTAATACTAGAAATATTTATTAACACACTAATAGTATGCAATGTTAAACACAGTACCCACAAAACCCACAGAATCCAACTCACAACAATGCACGCAAACACACACCCACACACATATAATAATCCTTACACCTAACTAGCCCTACTATTACAGAGATTGGAGGGGGAACAGGGAGATTTAGAGATAGATTCTCAGGAGAAATAGGGGAACAGAGATGGGTTAGGGGAGTTTAACAGGAACATGGATTAATAGGGGGAGAGATTTACAGGTTAACAGGGAGATGGGAAGGGATACAGGTACTCAGCCAACTCTGGTAAGGTGCTATGGTGTCTTCTCTGTGGTGAGCCTCTTAGCTGGTAGTGATGGCAGATTCCTTCTCCCTTCCTAGCTGGTGTCCAGGGAAGATTTCTTCTCTTTATCCTCAACTACCATCCCCTTATAAGTCGCTCCTCTGTCCCTTCCCCCAAGATGGTGGACACCAGATGTATAACCCTCCCTATCCTTATTATCCAATACAGGATGTGTATTTAGTCACCCATGTGTATTTAGTCATTTCCCAGGGGAATGGAATATGGCAGAGGGACATATATATATACACACATACATACAAATACCTATGTACATGAATAGACACTTCCCTTTACAGTATCATCCTGCTGCTGAAGCAGCCATCTATCAATTTCCAGCCTGAAGCTACCTATACCAGGCTGTGAGCATCTCCTATGGAACACTATCCAACCAGCCATCTCGACCTGTTCTGAATAAACAAACTGTAAGTTGAATGCTTGACATTCTCTGTCTCCGAGTGATCCATGTGTAAGGCTGATACCACCAAGGACATCCATTTCACATTCACCAGGAATCCCTACATCTACAAAAGTGTTGCCCCACGAAGAAAAATCTGATTCCTTCAGCCTCTCCCTTCTTTCTGGTGCTTCCACTTGGCAGAGAACTGCCAGGCTGACAAGGCCTCTGTCCCTTGGTACCCAACACCGTGACTGCAGACGAGCGCTAGGCCACGCTCTGCCATCCATACCAGGCCACGCTCTGCCTTCCACTCCAGTACCACTTCTTAGATGGTGGCCCTGCTGCATTTAACAGGATACTCTGAAGGCTCAAGCACCATGGATTCTGTAAATATCGATAGTGGCTGGGAACTTGTTAATTCAACTTACTTATTACTACTACTACTACTACTTACTACTTATTTATTTAATTATTCTATCTTTGTAACTAGATGCCTGTTTGAGTACCTAAACACAACCCAATTTAAGTCAATGAGGACATGAATTTTAACACCCAAAAATGTCTGCAAAATGGGGCTAGAGGGCTGAAATCTGGTGGGAGTAACAGGGCAGTTGCTCTGCCCACAATGGGCTACAAAAATACTTAAAATAATAACTAAATAAACAAAGAAATGATCAAAATAATAATAATAAAATGCTGTCAATGTCACTGAACTAGAAGACTGCATGGGTAGAGATGAGTGGACCAGACAAGCACTGTTCGTGGCAGAGGAGGCAGTTGGAATGGCAGTTAGGGTCAGCTAGAAATTTTAAATAATTGGCCTTTTCAATTTAGTGTCAAGTACTGTGTGTGTATTTCCAGAATGGAGAGGCCATATGAAGTTAATGCCAAATGAAGTTAGAGCTGACAGAATATCAAAATTACAGGTTGGGGGGATCTGGGTAATAGTGACCACAATATCATTGATTCTGTATTATGCTTTGCTAAGATGGATAGTAGAGGAGCAACAAACACTCTAAATTTCATAAGGGCAAACTTTTAGCAGCTAAAGGAGTACCTTAATGGCATAAACAGGGACAATGCTCTGAAAAACAGAAGCACTCAAAAAAGGGACATTTTCAAAAATATTCTAAAAAGGTCCTGTGAAAAACACATACCATATGGGAAAAAGCGTATAACTTAAATTGGGTTGTGTTTAGGTAATCAAACAGGCATCTAGTTACAAAGATAGAATAATTAAATAAATAAGTAAAGTTGAATGAACCAGTTCCCGGCCACTATCGATATTTACAGATTCCATTGTGCTTGAGCCTTCAGAGTACCCTGTTAAATGCAGCAGGGTTATCAATTGATGAGGGAATACATAGACAGGAGGAGAAACCAGCAGAGGTTAGAGAATGTAATAGGCCTGCCCGAAGAAATGGGTTTTTGGGCATGTTTGAATACTTTGGTAGTTGGATATAAGCCTGATAGTACAAGGTAGGGCAATCCTGAGAATATGTGCAGCTCAGGGGAAGTCCTGGAGACACAGGTGGGACGTTCAAATTAAAGAAGTAAATGATCTCATATCAAAAGCAGATTGAAGAGCATTTGCTGAGCAATAATCATAATAATTGTGATGCAATCCTTTGCCTCTCAAGTTGGTGAATGTGGAGATTATGATCTTCCCAGATATTTATATTGAAGTTCAGAAGAAAAGAGCTCAGTATGTGCGTGCATGCCAGGAAGCTAATTGTAAGTATTCCATGTTTTACCACTCCAGAATATGTGTTATTGAGCCGGTTTCTTTGACACCCCGGAAGAAGTCTTGTCATGACACCCTGGTTCACTCTCCTCACTGCTCTCCTCCTCCGAGAGACTGACTTTTCTTCTATTAGCTAGACTGCCATGCTGCTGCGTCTTCCCAACTTGATGTGTCTTAGACATTTGCATATCCTTTTAACAATGACAGAAAGAAGGGTTGTTGATCCCCTCACTCCGGTGGAGCTGTTCATGTTCATCTGCAGTTTTCATACTGTGTTTTGATTGTGTTTATTATTTACAGGCACTGGTCGGCCCCCACAAATTGTTTGACCACCAGCCCTGTCCGTTTTTTACAGGATTGGGTGGATACTATAAACGATTGGTTACTTTTGTTAACAATATTCTCTGCACCTTTGCATAGATTTTATGCACCCTCCACTGCTGTTTATCACCCTGGGCCTCCAATACCCTCTTCTCCCTCCTTACATTGTGATTCTTTGGTACCCTATACAGTTAGTTGGTGGATCATAGGTGTATTCTACATGTGGAATATCTGCAAGGTTACAGTTCTCAGAACTTTCCAACAGGTGAAGTATACATTACCCAACTCTTTTCACCTTATGTGCCATATCTCTTCTATTCTCTCTTTTCTCACCTCCCATCTATACTACCCTTTCTAGGTCTAAGCCAGTTTCCCCTTGTTTGGGGTATTGTATGTCACAAATATACATACGTCATCAGGCATACTATACTACATACTATAGTACTATATACTGGAATTTTCAATCTGGCCACCAGTCTATGTATAATAGATGAATAAGGATGGATTGATAAAGGGAAAACGTCACTAGGTTTTTACCATTACACCTAATGACAGACAGTTTTCCTACTGTGCCCAATGCTTTTTTGTATAAAAATCCATAGCTCAGATTTAGCTTAAATCACTTTTAAAAAAGTTGCTGGCACCTTGCCAGTAGACTCATCGAGTCACATGGATGTTTTTTTCACTTCAGCCAAGTCACACAGTGACTCAGGTATGAGGGAAGGAGACAACAGCTTTGCTTCAATGGTATCTGTCCCACTTTTTTTGGTGTTTTTTTAAACCCGTTAGTAGAAAGTGGAAGATAGTGGAAATAAACTGAAACGGATGAGTATTGTTATTGATCCTTTTGTTTTGTATCAGTTCAGTATATGATTATAAATGCATTAACAGTTTTTTTTTTTAGAAAGTTTTGATTGACATTAAACAAGATTAATAGTAAACCTGACATTGTATATGGCATGTTATAAAACTTTCCAGATCCCTAAAGAGCTGCCATTTGACAGAAAATTCTTTTTATATATATATATAGATTTATGCAAATTACCTTCTGACTGCTTTACAAGTCTTATTTGTTTGGAGGTATCTACAGTGCTGAATGATGTCGCAAGAAGACAGTGGCACCAGCAGGCATGGCCAGATGCATTGGAAATTTTCTCTCAAATGACAAATTGCTATAAAACAGATAATATATGTCTGGAACAATCATAAAGAGCTATATACAATGTAATCAGGAAATATTTGGTTGCAGGCAGACTACCTATAAAGGGGTTTGCCCATGAAAGTTCACAAATTATAACCTTCTAGTGATGTTTACACAATAAAGATAATTCTTAACCTCACTTTACAATTTTACTCAGTTTTATTGCTGTTTTAGCTCCACTGGAGTTTAGCTCCAGTGATGGTCGGTGTAAAATTCCAGAAACTTCATGATTCCTGCTGACAATGTGGTTGGATTACCAGGGTACAAGGTTTATATACACTTTCATTTAGCTTTTGAACACTGTACTAGTACCTGACACATCGAAAAAGAGAGATGAGACAGATGAAAGATGCTGTGAACCATGAGATGGATATAACACACAATGATAATCTGCTAATTCCCCTGCTATAAAGATCTTATCTTGCCTGTAGCATGTATAGTAAGTATATGCATGCTGCTGGTTGCCTTCAGGAAGTGTCTGTGAGTGTGTCAGCTGGTCTTGGAATGGTGGGCGAGGGGGAGACAGCAGACAGAAGAAGCTATTTATGAGAAGAATCTGCCCTGGTAGGCCATAGAAGATAGAAGATTTACGGTCGGATAACCAAATTTGTATACATCAGGACTGATAAAGACAGGTTGGTCTTATATCTATGAAATGTCCCCTTTAAGTTTGTCTTTATGGGGGAAAGGAAAGGGAGTTACACATTTAATTTGCCGCTTCATACAGAAGAAACATAATATGCTTCCTCGCTGTGGCTTCAAGGATAAATAAATTAATCTTCTGCTTAGTACAGAAAGGTTCAAGTCATGGATTAAGGGTTATGTCATGATCCTGCTGAATCCTGAACCGCAAAGTTAAAAATGCTGCATGATCTTGAAATGACCATCTGGCTCCCATACTGTGTTTACATTTACTGGGGAGCCGATAGGGAGTTTAGAATTCTACTTATCTGATTTGGAAGCCATAACATACAATTACAACTACATATAATTACTGTTATGTAGTCAAATATGACCTTGTCTATTGAGTGCACAAAAATACCTAGAACTGAGGTGTAAAGGGATGTGGCATACAGTATATACAGTGTATCACTAGGGCGCTACCCTCGCAACTCACCCTGGAGGTGCCGTCCAGTCTCTCGTCCCTAAATGGTAATCAGCGCTGTGTGCGTATAAGATGCACACAGCACTGATCGCTGGACGCCGGCAGTGAAGTTACCTCTGCCTGCATCCTTTGTGAGACCCAGTTGCTACCGCTGACCTTGTCGTCGGCGCATGGGTCATAGAGAGGAGTAGACGCAAGTTCTCTTCTCTCTATGGAAGTTAAGATGAATGTGGAATCGCAAGTAGATGAGTATAGAGTTTTACTATTTTGATGTGCTGCAGATATACTGGGGGAGAATGTGTGGGGACTACATATATACTAGGGGGGCATTTCTGGGGACTATATATATACTGGGAGCATATATGGGGACTACATATATACTGGTGAGCATGTAGGGGGACTACATATATATGGGGGCATGTGTGGAGACTAGAAATAAATACTTGGGGCATGTGTGGGGACTACATATATACTCTGGGCATGAGTGGGTACTATTTAGGGACTACATATATACAGGGAGCAAGTGTGGTGACTACATATATACTGATAGGATATATGTGGGGTCTACATAAACACAGATAGGGAATATGTGAGGACTACAAATAAACTGGGGTAGGCATTTTTGTGGACTACATATATATTGGGGGGACATGTGTTGGGACTACATATATACTGTTGGGGCTTGTGTGGAGACTACATATATACTGGAGGCACATGTGGGGACTACTTATATTCTGGGGGTGCTCTGCTATCTAACATAATTAGAGTTAGCTGGTGTTGAATATGAATAAATGCAGGGAAACTATATGATTGTATATATTATGATATATAGAGAGATCACAGTGTATTATCTGTATATGCAGACGGCACATTGTGGTAATTTTGAGGAGCACACAGCTGATATTTAGGGGATATTATATTGACTGTGATTTTTTTTAGAGGCCAAAGTCACCAGGGTGGCAAAAACTGCAGTGATAAGTCATTGCCGGGAGACGTTTTCATGATGTTCTCTACCTGATGGAGAAGGATTGCCAACAATGAGGAGACTATAGGAAGACTGGAATGGACAGGGCCAATACAGGCATAGAAGGTACCACGGCCCGAGCGCAGCCCAGATGTGCAGTACATTTAATGCTGGTATATATTTATATCTGTTTATTTACTCCTTATATATACTTAAGTGTGCAGTATATTTATTTTTGCTAAGTATAGTGTTTGCTACATTCATTACACGTATATATCTATATTTTGGGTATTTACATTTCAGATATTTTTACCGGAGGGACATATTTTTCTATTCTCGTCATATTTACTGCTGGTAGACCTTATTGTAGATAATCCCATAGCAGGAATAACCACATGAATAACCCATATAGATTCTGGTGTTATAGGGCCTAAAATAAAATACTATATATGGTACAATCCCATAGCAGTTGGCCTCATAGATTTCATTCTTATGATTTTTAATTGGAGGAACATTTTATTTTTTTCCCTTAGGATCTGCCCTGATTCTGCTGTGTATTTGCTACAATCTTTTGTGGGGGGTGGGTGGTAGGTTCCAGTTTTGCTTGCCTACCTAGGGCACCAAAATGCTCGTCCTATCCGTGCCTCAAACAAATAAGATAATCATGATTTAGGGCAGCTGGCGAGAAGTCAAGGCAATAAAAAGTGATGTCTTATGAATTGCTTTATACTTTATTGATATACATCTCTTTGAACTTCTTCATGGCATTTAAATATTTGATGTTTCAAAATTTGATAAAAATAAATCTGAAAAGAGATGGTAAATGAACGTACGCCTATCAGTTCCCAAGTCACATGTTTTATGCAGATGAACATATTCATGCACCATAGTTATAACTATGAGGCCTATTGCCCTGCTCCTTGTTGATATCATGTGTAATAGAGCTGACAGCCGCTTTTGTCTGGAGAGAGCGCGGTCAGTGAACACTCTTCATACACCCCATCACGACCAGTTACTGAAAAAAGATGCCAACCATCCTCTCCAAGCTCTCTGACATTACCGGCCGGCTCCGAGCTGCTTGGCTGGGAGCAGGAGGCACAATTACAGTGGGGGGCGGAATAAATTAAAATCTGCCAATGCCGAGAAGTGCTCAAGTGACCTCAGCCTCAGCGCCTCTGGTTAATTTAGATATATTTTAACCCCATAGCGCAATAACACATATATATATATATATACACCCACCGGCCACTTTATTAGGTACACCTGTCCAACTGCTCGTTAACACTTAATTTCTAATCAGCCAATCACATGGCGGCAAATCAGTGCATTTAGGCATGTAGACATGGTCAAGACAATCTCCTGCAGTTCAAACCGAGCATCAGTATGGGGAAGAAAGGTGATTTGAGTGCCTTTGAACGTGGCATGGTTGTTGGTGCCAGAAGGGCTGGTCTGAGTATTTCAGAAACTGCTGATCTACTGAGATTTTCACGCACAACCATCTCTAGGGTTTACAGAGAATGGTCCGAAAAAGAAAAAACATCCAGTGAGCGGCAGTTCTGTGGGCGGAAATGCCTTGTTGATGCCAGAGGTCAGAGGAGAATGGGCAGACTGGTTCGAGCTGATAGAAAGGCAACAGTGACTCAAATCACCACCCGTTACAACCAAGGTAGGCAGAAGAGCATCTCTGAACGCACAGTACGTCGAACTTTGAGGCAGATGGGCTACAGCAGCAGAAGACCACACCGGGTGCCACTCCTTTCAGCTAAGAACAGGAAACTGAGGCTACAATTTGCACAAGCTCATCGAAATTGGATAGTATAAGATTGGAGAAACGTTGCCTGGTCTGATGAGTCTCGATTTCTGCTGCGACATTCGGATGGTAGGGTCAGAATTTGGCGTCAACAACATAAGAAGCATGGATCCATCCTGCCTTGTATCAACGGTTCAGGCTGGTGGTGGTGGCGTCATGGTGTGGGGAATATTTTCTTTGCACTCTTTGGGCCCCTTGTTACCAATTGGCATCGTTGCACACGCCACAGCCTACCTGAGTATTGTTGCTGACCATGTCCATCCCTTTATGACCACAATGTACCCAACATCTGATGGCTACTTTCAGCAGGATATGCGCCATGTCATTAAGCTGATCATCAGCTCAGACTGGTTTCTTGAACATGACAATGAGTTCACTGTACTACAATGGGCCTCCACATTCACCAATCTCAATCCAATAGAAGCATCTTTGGGATGTTGGAACGGGAATTCGCATCATGGATGTGCAGCCCGACAAATACTGCGGTCAACTGTGTGATGCCATCATGTCAATATGGACCAAAATCCTCTGAGGGAATGCTTCCAGCACCTTGTTGAATCTATTGCCACGAAAGAATTGGCAGTTCTGAAGGCAAAAGAGGGTCCAACCGTTACTAACCATGGTGTACCGTGAGTGTATATTTTATATATATATATATATATATATATATATATATATATATATATATATAACGTTATTTCACTGCATTTTCACAGTCGCAAATGGCATTTTTTTTGCCATTTTGAAAAATAGGAAAAATTCTATAATGTGATAAAAAAATAGAAGCATTGAAAATGTCATCAAATGTCGCAAGAAATGACACCACCCACAGCTCCGTGCACTGAAGTATGAAAAAGTTATTAGCGCAAGAAGACGGCAAAATGAAGAATTTTTTTTTCTAATGTATGAAAACATTATAAAACCTATACAAATTTGGTATCCAAGCGATCATATTGAACCAATGAATGAAGTAGACCTGTCATTAGTGGCGCGCAGTGAAAGCTGTAAAACCCAAGCCCACAAGAAATAGCGCAAATGTATTTTTTCAGCATTTTCACTGCATTTAGAATTTTTTTCCCGCTTCCCAGTACACAGCATAGAATATTGAATACTACCACTACGAACTGCAATTTGTTACGCAGAAAATAAGCCCATATACAGCTCTTTACATGGAAAAAATTTAAAGAGTTATAGATTTTTGATGGTCCTTAAGGGGTTAAAAGTCATTTTCTTTGAAAACATACCATTTCTTTATGCACTAAAAACAGTTCCACTTAGTGCATAAAGAAACAGGCACATGATGCTGGTCATCTACCATCAATTAAACTCATGGCAGAAGTCCTTTAAGGTCTTCTAGAACATGCAGAGGCAATAGGCAGGTGTCAGTTTTGGGAGTCCCAGTCCCCCATAACAACTATCTACCCTCTGCAAGATTTAGTGAGATGTTGCTGAAGCTTATACACAGGGCATACCTGACCCTTTGAGGGGACACAGAATGGGTATAAATTAGTCCAATGCATGTTTTTAGAATAGGGAACTAAAGGCCATCCTGTATAATTGTTTGTGGCGCTGCCTGAAAATCTCTGGCTTTTGGAAACTGATTAAAAATTTTGTTTGTACGCATATAGTATCTCAATTCCCTTTTGGTGCTATCTGGTCAGTACTGGGGTGGACAGACAGGGATAGCCATGGTTACAGGAGGGATAAGGCATGCAGGGCCGGATTAAGGTTGGTGGGGGCCCCTGGGCGCAAAATCTGGTGGAGGCCCCCACTGATTGTAGCGTGCACACACGTCCTCCTGCTCACTATCCACTATCCCCGCAGTAACACTGCTACATACAGACGCCTCGCCTCCAGTAACACAGCTACATACACCCGCCTCATCCCCAGTAACACCGCTACATACAGCCGCCTCATCCCCAGTAACACAGCTACATACAGCCGCCTCATCCCCAGTAACACAGCTACATACAGCCGCCTCGCCCCCAGTAACTAGTTAACACAGCTCTACATACAGCCGCCTCAGTCCCCAGAAAACACAGCACATTAGAAGCCGCCTGTCCCAGTAACACAGCTACATACAGCCGCCTCATCCCATAAACACAGCTACATACAGCCGCCTACCCCAGGAAACATAGTGCAATTACAGGCCGCCTCATCCCCAGTAACACAGCTACAAACGGCCACCTCGCCCCCCAGTAACAAGCTAATACGGCCGCCTCATCCCAGTAACACAGACTACATGACAGGCCGCCCTCACCCCCACAGTAACACACAGCTACATACAGCCGCCTCGCCCCCGTAGTTAACACAGCTACATTACAGCCGCCTCATCCCAGTAAAGCTATACAGGTCCCCGTACACAGCTACCATACAGCCGCCTCACCCCATTAACACAGCTACATTACAGCCGCATCCACCCCAGAACGCTAACACCGTCCCATAACACTAACACAGCCGGCCTTTCATCCCCAGAAGTAACACAGCTACACACAGGCCGCCTATCCCAGTAACACAAGCGTACATACAGCCGCCGCTCCCAGAACACCGCTACATACAGCCGCCTCGCCCCCAGTTAACACAGCTACACGAAAGCCGCCTCGTCGCCCAGAACCACAGCTACATAGAGCCGCCTCGTCCCCAGTTAACACAAGCTATACAGGCCGCCTCATCACCATAACAGCTAATACACGCGCCTCCCCCTCCAGTAACATAGCTGCATACAGCCGCCTATCCCCAGTAAACACAGTACATCGGCCCCTCGCACCCAAGTAACACGCTACATACGGCCGCCTCATCTCCCAGTACACACGCTACATACAGCCGCCTCACCCCCAGTAACAAGCAGATACATAAGCGCCTGCCCCCCAGTAAACACAGCAGATACATACAGCCCGCCCTCATCCCAGTAACACAGCTACATACAGCCGCCCTCACACCGAGTAACACACTACATACAGCCGCTACCCATAGTGAACACAGCTACATACAGCCGCGCCTCCCCCACCCCCAGAAGAACACAGATACACACAGCCGCCTCATCCCAGTAACACAGCTACACACGCGCCCTCATCCCCAGTAACACAGCTATACATACAGCAGCCTCACCCCCAGTAACACAGCTACCATACAGCCGCCTCACCCCTAGTAACACAGCTACATCACAGGCGCCCGCCCCCCCAGTAACACAAGCTACACACAGCCGCCTCATCCCCGAGTAACACAGCTACATACAGCAACCCTACCCCCAGTTAACACAGCTACATACTGCCGCTTAGCCCCCAGTAACACAGCTACACCAGCCGCCTCATCCCAAGTAAAAACAGCTACATCATAGAGCCGCCTCATCCCCAGAGTAAACACAGTACATACAGCGCCTCATTCCCCAGTAACCCCCGCTACATACAGCCACCCATCACCAGTAACACAGCTACATAACAGCCGCCTCACCACCCAGTAACACAGTACATACAAGCCGACTACATCCCCATTAGTAAAAACAGCTTACAATAGCCGCCTCCCCCAGTAACAACAGCTACATACAGCCGCCTATCACCCAGTAAACACAGCTACTTACAGCCGCCTCGCCCCCCGTTAACCACGCTAACATACAGCCGCCCGCCCCAGTAACACAGCTACAAATACAGCCAGCCTCGCCCCAGTAACACAGCACATACAGCCCGTCCCTCACCCCACAGTAACACAAGCTACATATAGCCAGCTCATCACCCGAAAACACAGACTAACATTACAGCCGCCCACCCCCAGTAAACACAGCTTAACATACAGCCACCTCATCCCAGTAAAACAAGCTACATACAGCCCACTCATACCCAATAACACAGCCACAACAGCCGCCTCATCCCCCTAGAACACAGCTAAATACAGCTGCCCTCGCCCCAGTTAACACAGCTACTACAGCCGCCTCATCCCACAGTAACACAGCTACATGACGAGCACCTCATCCCAGTAACCACAGGCCACATACAGCCGCCTCATCCCCAGTAAACAGCTAAAGTACAGCTGCCTCGCCCCACGTTAACACAGCTACATTACAGCCGCCCTCATCCCCAGTAACAACAGCTACATTACAGCCGCCTCATCACCCAGTAACACAGCTACTTACGCCGCCTCGCCCCCCTGTGAAACACATTCTTTATATCTACCTCACCGCTACCAGATATGAAGCTCCCATGTAAATTTCACCTCACCCGCACAGCCGCACACACACACAGTTCACTATCTAGAGCATATACATAGATATATAAAAAACACCACATCATATATACATATATTAAAGGTGCACCTAAATAGTGCTATAAATTTATGAGTGTATATAAAACGTACAGACGGTCCCCCTTACTTAAAAAACTGACTACTCTCGATCTAGTTCAAACGGACCTCTGGTATTGGTATAATTTATTGTACTTGAGTCTAGGCTCAATTGATCACTGTTGTAACAGTTATCACAGGTGTCTGTAATGAAGGCTTTATTGTTAACTGGTTTCTTATGACAACCCAACATTTTTAAAATGACAATTGCACAGAGACCAAAAAGCTTCATAGCTGGGGATTACAAGTGAAAAAGTGATAACAGTTCCCGACTTACATACAAACTCAACTTAAGACAAACAACATACAGACCCGTATTCTTGTATGTTAACCCGGGGGGACCTGCCGGTATATGCATTATGCAGATATCCACAGCATACATATAACACAATATAAACATATAGGCACAGTATATAAATTATTACACAGAGGATGCAATATATCACAGTAAAGTGAGATGCATTATATACACATATATATAACAGTATATACATATTTAGGGCTCATTCACAACGGCGTCATGGGGGGAGTACATGCGGCCGCAAATTGCGGGCCTCATATAGTCCCCATAGAGGGCAAATGGCGGCCCGGGGCAGCGGCTACAGGTGCCACACATGTTGTGGCACCAATCCGTGCCCATACATTGCACAAAAGATAGAGCATGCTCTATCTTTTTGCGTGTGTGCTGGCCAACTCAACGCTTTTTCTATGAAGAGAGGAGGGATCACTCCTCCCCTCATCCTCTCCAGCACATGGCGGTGCCGCATGTTGGGCAACCATCTTGAGTACCCATACACAGTAGGATAACACGTTTAACACAATTACACAAGTATATACACGGATAATACAGTAGATGCAAATACCAAATACCACACACATTTACACAGTATATATACGTATA
The DNA here is from genome assembly GCA_019512145.1 of Engystomops pustulosus. Lineage (NCBI taxonomy): Eukaryota > Metazoa > Chordata > Amphibia > Anura > Leptodactylidae > Engystomops > Engystomops pustulosus. The sequence goes on from CM033647.1 coordinate 106,627,441, forward strand.
TATAGTAGATGCATACATACACATATAACAACATTTACGCATATATACACAATATACAGTACTATCAGGTCGATGCATACATACCACATATACACACACCTTACCACCAGTAATAAAATATATACACGTATTATACAGTCGATGCATGCATCACATATACACCACATTGTTAACAGTATATACACGTATATAAAGTCGAAGCATACAACACAGTTATACACACATTTAAACAGTATATACCGTATAACAGTCGATGCATACATTACACATCACACATTTAACATATACACGTATATACAGTCGAGCATAATAAACATCTCACACATTTACACAGTATATACCATTATGATACAGCGATGCCATAATACACATCTACACACATTTTACCACCAGTATATTACAGTAGATGCAGTATGTACCCAGATATACACCATATATAGAGTAGATGAATATATACACAGTATATACAAATATAATTCAGTAGATTGCATTATACAAGTATATACAACATATATACAGTAGAGCATATATTATACCATTATATACAACATATATACAGTAGATGCATTATACACATAAATATACATATATACAGTAAATGCATATATAGCACATAACTAGATTATAATATACACACAAATACAATTATATACTTACCTTTAAGGGTTACTGGCCACAAGGTCAGGCGGGTGTTCGAAAGCCGGTGGTGGGGTTTGCAGGTGCTTGTCGGGCCGGGGGGGGGGCGGGTAGGCGAGAATGGGCGGGACGGGAGAGAGCGGGCTAGGATTTGGGAAGGGGGGGGGGAGGGAGGTTGCTTGACGAGCTGGGGAGGGAGGGCGGGTGTTTTAGGGCGGGGGTGGAGGGGGTGTGAGGAGGTGAGGAGGGAGGCGGTTTTTTAGAGTTGTGGCGGAAGGGGGTTGTGATGAGGAGGGGAGGAGGAGGGGGCGGGAGGGGGGCGGAGGGAAGGGCGACTAAAGATGTAGAGCAGTGGATGGATGGGCAGGGAGTGTTGTTGGCGGTCGACTGTGAGGGGCGTGCAAAGTCGGCTTGCGCGGGGGATGGACAGGGGACGGTAGGTCGGACATGGAGGGGGTCGGGGAGGAGGTTGGACCTATGCCGTGGAGGCGGGCAGTTGGAGGAAGCAGTTGAAGTCACTGGCGAGGGGGAAGCAGCGGAGCTCAAGGGACCGGCGGTGCGGCAGCGCAGCAGAGGAGTTGCGCAGCGGGGGGTTGCAAACTGGTGGAGGCCCCCTGGGGGGGCAAAGATTGGGGGCCCCGGGCTAGAGCACCGTGAGCCCGCCTATCAATCCGGCCCGAAGGCAGGACAGCAGTGGCTGGCAGGAATCCAACCACGTGCTTTTCCGGATAAACGATCCTTTACTGATGGACTAGGTAGAAGCAACTGCGGTTTGTTGCAAGAGGTTAGAGTCCAGGGGTCTTTCAATTATAGGGAACTTTATTTTTGTTCCCAACGATCCTCCTGGTCACCTATGAAGTGGACCTGCGTGAAGCCGATCCTAGACGACAGGGCATCATTAGAGGAGGGGGCATAAAAAGGTTAGGGAAAAGCTTTGACTTCATGCTGAGCTCTCCACCTCTGTGACTTTAACAACAACAATTTATTTCTCTTGAAAGTAGATTGTTGTGGATCATGCACCAAGGGGCCATGAAGAGGAAACTTGAAACTGCATTGGTGTTAGCTGACATATTCTGTTAGTGGTTTATAGTTAAATTTCTTTCAACAGGGTTCTCCCTTAAATAGTTTGGCATATATCGACTACATGTGGTTACCAGACCACAAAATCTATTTAAAAAGGTGTCAGCTTTCAGCTCAAATGGTTTTTCAAAGGTCTCAGTAAAGCATTGGTGTGTTGATAGTAGCATACATTAATGGTATTTCAGGGCCTGAGATTGGATTCTCTTTATTAGTATGCATAGTTAAGGGGTTTTCCCCATCTGGGGATCCAACATTTATTTAATTGCATTTTTCATATGTCCCTTAGAAAGACGGAGATAGCTTCCTCGGATACGACCACATCACATTTGGAATCGGTGGACACGATATCGCGCTATTGAGCCCTCATGGACAACATGGATTAAGCGATTCCATTACCAAGGACGGCTGTGGGACCTGCAAGAAACCCAGCAGAGGTGGCCGTAATCCAGGGGACAGTCTTGTTCTAATGGGGACCACTAGACTACATTTCTGAGAAATTATCTTCACACACGGGTAATTTTTAAAACATACGAGAAATAGAAGAAATGTTATATATGCAGATTAATGAAAACTGAATGTGAATGCTAAGACAGGAATACCACTTTAGTTCATACTTGGTAGATGGTTTGGGGTGGGCATGGGCCGCCCTTAGAGACCTTGTGGCCTTGGCATACTGTTTAACCAACCATTGAATAATCTGGCTACGGAATCATAAAACTGCTAGTTCCAATGGTGAAAAATTTGATCTGAGGCTGGCGGTGAAGCTCACCAATGGTGTATATTCCGTTGCACTTATAAAGTGATTTCTGCCACACAGCAAAATTTAATCTGACATGTGTGTGTCATGAATTGTTCCCAAGTGGTCAGCACAGGTCACCAAATATGGACCAAGCGTTGGACTTCAACACTCAATTCTTATTTTCTCAAGGGCTTGTCCTTTTCCCCAATAACAGTTTTAATTTGATTTGATTGAACAGTAATCCAAACAGGAAGCTTATAGTTCATGGAAAACTTGTGAGAGAGTTGAAACATGGGGCCTGCCACCCTCTTAAAAGTGAGGGATACCGCTTGTTATGAACTTCTCTAAACTGCTCTGGAAAACCACATGGAATCTACATCATAAGTGTGTCTGATGGAGATTCCTCCTGCCTGCCCTAATTCTGTAATTTAAGGTAATCTGGCACCTAAACTACATTTCTTAAACACTTATTTTAGAAAATATGTACATTAACTGGGGCATGTACTAGCTGGACGCGGCAATGGGAGCTAGGACACCACCCCCAGTAGCCTCTGTAGTTAATTTACATATGAACTAAAGGTTTTTAACAAATAAGTTAGTCCGGATTAGATGGACAGCACGGTGGATAGTGGATAGCACTACAGCCTTGCAGTGCTGGAGTCCGGGTTCACAAAGAGGGTTTTGTATGTTTCTCAGTGTTGTTTGTTGTTACTCCCACACTCCAAAACATACTGGAGTGGTTGATTAGTGTGAGCCCCATATGGGGGCAGGGACAGATTGGGCAAGCTCTGTGCAGGCTTTTCAATCATTAGTCATGTACAGAATATGGAACTATAATAAAGAGATATTATTTTAAATTACTGATAGGGAAGATCAAAGAAAGAAAATCACTATCAGATGCACTTTTGATAGTGGATTCCTTATGGTAGGTGTTCATTAATTGCTTTAGCATTTTACCCCTAAAATGCGGACAGTTGCTCAGTGTTACCATACCGCATTCATAGCCCCCAAAAGGTATAGTATGAAGCTATCATCAGAATGGAATGGCTTGTTTACCTGTCAAAAAAAGTCAACCCCAAAAGGTACACAAGGGGGTGCATCAGTTCTTCAGTCAATGTTGTGCACCAGGTTTACCTCATTAAAACTAACAGCCCACTCAGATGTTATGAACTATCCTTTTAAGCCATTGCCTCTTTTTTTTAAATTCACCCTTTGTATTTATAAAAAGAAATTAGTGCCAAGGTCAAGCAACGAGTAGTTAAAAAATAGGTTTAATTTAAAAGAGGCCTAACGTGGGTCACAATGAGAGGGCATGAAAGGGAAGGTTATCTCCAAATGCCTATATCTTGGGGTCTATAGTGACACTAGAGCCAATAAGATCAGAACCTTATTTTGTTGGAATGTGAGCTGCAGATAAAGTCCCAGTCCTCACCATTTTAAACTGGCTTGGTATACTCGGGTTCTGTAGTTCACAACAACCCAATAATGGAATGTTTAAGATGAGCAACTTATCTTATCTTAAGATGATGATACCATAAGAAAAGCAGGTTGCTTAATAGGCGGCATCCAATTAGAATACGTCATTATGGAATTATGAATTCCCCCTGAGGCAAGAGAAATAACTATTTTCTCAACATTTGCATATGAACTTACAGCAGCTGATAAAAAAGAGAGAAGGAAAGGTTTGGAAAGAATCTATATCATAAACCTATATGATTTACAATTCAAATTCTACTGTCAAGGACCCAATGCACTCAGACACACCGGGCATAGAAGAAGGAGACAACTCCAGCGACCCTCGCACGGGGAAGTGGACAAGATGGTGAAAAATGGAATGCACATCTGAAGCGAATATCGCACGTCGGACTTCATCCTCGTCGGACAATGCACCTCGGGGATCATGTAGGCGGGGGTAAGTAAACCTGCCCCACTGTGTTTGAAGAGAACTTCAACCCATGAGCTCTCGCCATACTCCCCGCAGCACCATTTTAAAATCAGCAGGCACAGTTTATTGCAACCATATCCAACAAAAATCACCACTGCTGCTTTACGCAATGTAAAAATTTTATTGCAAAGTTTTCCCAGGATAGGATCAGGGAAAACCATGCTCTTTGTACGGCAGGCTTCCGTGACCATAAGCATGACCTTTAAGAGGCCTTATGACATTGATGGGGGATAAAAACCCTTACAGATTCACACCATAAAGTTACAGTGCGCATGGGTGGCGGGGGTACATGGACGAGGGCTCACGGGCTGTTCCCTCACCATTCTGGTAACAGATGTACCGGTGACACCCGGGTTGGTTGCTAGCATAGACCACCAAAGCATGGGCACCGCCATCTTGCCGAGGATCGTCGCCTCCCCGTGGTGAGCCGTTGCCATGTGAAGCCTCCGGTCGTGTAATCAGCCACATTGTAATGAATGAAGAGGAAAATTCACCACATACTGTCGTTATAGCAGTATATAAGTTAGGATTGCAGACAACCCAGGGTTTTAAAGTACCCTGGGGAGTCTGAAAATAGTTCAAATTTTAAAAATAAAAAAAAGGCTTTTTTCAAAAAAAACTTATACTAAAAAAACCTAAAAAGCAAAATCACCCCCTTTCCCTACAACTGATAGAAAAATAAACAAAAAAAATCATATAATAAAACATTAGTATCAACGCCGTCCGAAACATGCCCGATCTTTCTATCAAATATAATAACGTTTTTTCCACTGCGTTTAACGGGAAAAAGCAGTTTGTTTGCCATTTTGAAAACAACATAAAAATTAAATAAAAAAGTGATCAGAAGGTTTCGCACAGTCCTAAAAAATGGTTAGCAGTGTGGAAAAACGACATTCAAAAAGCGCAGATAAAGACCCCCCCACAGCTCTGTACAACAAAGTATGAAAAAGTTATTATCGCCAGAAGATGCCAAAATAAACAAAAAAACAATTAAGGAGGTTTTAAATTTTTGATTACTGTATGAAAACATTATAAAAACATTACAAAATGTTATCCCCAGATCACACCGGACCCAAAGAATTTAAAATAAACGTAGACATGTCATGTGGGCGCACAGTGAATGGAAAAGTTGTAAAATCCAAGAATTTTTTTTCCCACGTCCCAGTACCTGGAGGGAATATTCAATTACCATCACTATTGAAGTGCAAATTTGAAACAGACTCCCCATCTGTTTAACAGCTGGTTTCCACCTGATTGGGTCTCCTTCAGACAGCATATGCAACTGGTTGGCTTGGTGAGGAGGCTCTGCGTCTCCGTAAGGAGAACTTCTACTTCTGCCCCAAAGTCACACGCTCTCACCCAAGCCAGGTTATGCTCATTAAGGGAGCTGCCTTGAAAGGTAGCTAAAAGGTGGGCATGGTTTTCCTTTCTCATCCTGGAAAAAATGTTAATAATTTCCTGAAATCCCCGCAAGTAGAGCATCCATGGCTATAAGACTCCACACACTTACATGGTGGGCTTAATTGGCACTCTTCGTAAGGAGAACTGTTACCTACCGACGTTAAGCAATGTAAGCAGAGATGATAAGGGCATGCACAAACATGCCATCTGCTTGGGTTGCGGGTAGGATGCAAAAAGAAGTCTTTGAGGTGGAGGCAAGCAGTTCGTAGTAGGACTTGATTCTGAGGTGTAATACACAGGGATGTGGCCTTGTATCCAAAATAGAGGACTTTTAGGACTTATTGTGATTAATACGGCTCGTAGGAGGGATGTGTTAAGTGGATGAAAGATTATGTTCTTCAAGAAAGATATGGCAGATATAAACTATGAACCTATGGCTAACAGAGAGGGAGGATTTGTCTAGGACAGAGAATATAATAATGTCCTGTTCTCTAGGGTAGTGGGGATAAAAGGCCCTGTGCTGTCCCTATTTCCATTCAGCTCCCATCCATCTACCCAACGCCCTTCTCAATAAAAATGTTTCATTGGAATAATAAGAAGAGTGTAGTAATCAGGCAAAACCTTTTTGAGGCTAACTTATTTGATTGAGAGCTTTCGAGAATACTAGTTCTCTTGGTCAGACATGATTTTATGCATGAAACAGAAAATTCACAGCATTTTATACATACTAAACAGTGATAATCAAAGGATATTAATAAAAAACTTTAACACAACAGACTGATAAATACATGGACATTTTATTTACGACAGGACCAGGATGTGCAATAAAACAGGACTAAAAAACCTGTTGAGGAGTAACAAGAGAGCCCGGGGTTTTGTGCTAGTGGCCTCCAGGGCAGTGATAGGTGGTCATGAAGTTGGCTTAAATTTTATGACCACTTTGTAAGATGTTGAATCTCTGCATTATTTTATAATCCTAATCTTTCTTTTACTTCTGTGGCTTGAAATTTCCCATTAAAATGGTAATCTGGTCCTTTGGAAACAATGTGCAAGATAATGGGAGATCTTTCCTTCATTTTTAATAGCAACATGGTTGAGAGTGAGTGTGAGAGTTCCACTGATGGAGTTCTCTGGCATGTTTCCCTAACATAAAGGTCATGTGGTTGGGGACACTTGTCACACATAATAGGTAGACTAAATAGGAGGTCCTGCGGAAAAACGTTCCCCTTGATCTGATGGACCTGCTGTTAATGAGATACAGTTATATGGTCACCTGTGTGAATGTTGCTGGCACGGCTTTTACACTGTTTTACAGGTTAGGGGGTGGATATGGGGTGAGGTACCCATTCTCTGATGGGGGTTTCATGCACTCCGGATAACAAGTTGTTTTGAGGCTTGGTGGTGGCAAGAAGGACAGGGAAAGGAGGGACTGGCATATTTCTTTTATTTGGTGTCAGCACTTTTGGTTTCAATAGACCAACCAGAAAAAATTCAGACCTGGCAGCTCCAGGAGGTGTTTTTCAAGACATTTCTTGTCTGAACAGGATACTGTTGTCGCATATAGCCGGTTGTATATGATTGATTGTTTGGTATGTTTGGAGGAAGCTGTTCAGGTAGGCTTTCTGTTGTTGGTATGGTATATTGTTGTGGTTATGCGGCGTTTTTATGTGTTGTATTTGGTCTCCATCAAGTGTATCTCTTATCGAAAGCTTAGTGTTTAGATTGAAAGTTGTGTAACTCTCATGCAAATTGAAAGCAGGTTCGTCATCACCTGCAGTCCAGATGATCAGAATGTTATCAATATACGTAGATAGAATAGATCTTGGGTTTTGTGGTTCTCAATTGTGGTGTTAAACTTTTTTTAATATTCCTTTGATGATCACTGTTTAGTGTGTATAAAAATGCGTGAATTTCTGTTTCATGCATACACATCAGGCTGGTGAAGAACACAAGCATTCTTTGGAAGCTCACCATCAGATATACTCAGTTAAGCCTCAAAAAAGGTTATCGCCTGATTTCTTCACTCTTCTTTGCTCTCCATGGCTAACACGGTATGAATCTACATCGGAGTATGCTGTCATACAGATTAAAGAGAATATTACAGCTAATCAATTAATGTCTTATGAAATGTATGTGTTGTCAGTGGCATAACTAGGAGAGGCAGTGCCCCATAGCAGGTTTCTGCATGGGGCTCCCTTCCACTTAAAACTATTCATACATACACACACGTTTATACAATCACACACATTTATACACTTAAATACACACACATAACTTTTCTATACTCATACACACATACATATACATATACACTCATAGGCACACATTTATGTACTAATATATACACAAATACATACAGTGTATACAAACTCATACTGTATATACATACAGTATATAGGCATCAAATTTGCATGCATATTGTTTTTATACATGCATATAACATACATAAATCAATTCTTTTACAGAACTGCAAGTATATATATAAACACCCTATAAACACATACTGAATCTACTACAGCATTTACACACATTACATACAGAGTAGACACACATAATGCATATACATACAGCAAAAACACACATAAATCGGTATATACATTGTATAGATACATAACAAACATATACACTACAGCATACACACATACATATAAGTATATACAAGCAGATACACACATCACACCATATGCATATACATATATGTTTATATGCATGTTTCTACATACTGCATATAACCACACATACAGTATATACACCATATACACAGCGAATACATGCAGTACATACATATGCGGTATACTACCGCTGGCTACTGAATCAAGGCCAGTGGGTGGTTGTTGTCTATGGAGCGGGCAGTCCCCCAGTAACACAGCTACATACAGCCGCCTCATCCCCAGTAACACAGCTACTTACAGCCGACTCGCCCCCCTGTAACACATCTTTATATCTACCTTCACCGCTACCAGATATGCAGTCCCATGTAACATACACCTCAGCCCGCACAGCAACACACACATTCACTATATAGAGCATATACATAGCATATATAAAAACACACATCATATATACATATATTTAAAGGTGCACCTATATATGTGCATATAAATTTATGCGTGTATAAATACAGTACAGACGGTCCCCGACTTACATACGACTCCTAGTTACAAACGGACCTCTGGATATTGGTAATTTATTGTACTTTAGTCCTAGGCTACAATGATCAGCTGTAACAGATATCACAGGCGTCTGTAATGAAGCTTTATTGTTAATCCTGGTTCTTATGACAACCCAACATTTTTAAAATACAATTGTCACAGATTCCAAAAAAGTTCTGGCTGGGACTACAATGATAAAATATATAGTTCCGACTTACATACAAACTCAACTTAAGAACAAACCTACAGACCCTATCTTGTATGTAACCTGGGGACTGCCTGTATATGCATCTATGCATATATGCACAGCATATACATATATACACAGTATAAACATATATGCACAGTATATACATATATACACAGTATATACATATATACACAGTAGATGCATATATACACATATATACACAGTATATACATATTTAGGGCTCATTCACACGGCCGTCTGGGGGGACGTACATGCGGCCGCAAATTTGCGGCCTCATATACGTCCCCATAGAGGGCAATGGCGGCCCGGCAGCGGTACAGTGCCACACATGTGTGGCACCAATCCGTGCCATACATTGCAGAAAGATAGAGCATGCTCTATCTTTTTGCGTGTGTGTGGCCGCTCAACGCTTTTTTCTATGAAGAGAGGAGGGATCACCTCTGTGTGAATGTACCCATACACAGTAGATACACAGTATATACACATTTACACAGTATATACACGTATATACAGTAGATGCATACATACAAATACACACACATTTACACAGTATATACACGTATATATAGTAGATGCATACATACACATATACACACATTTACGCAGTATATACACATATATACACGTATATAGTCGATGCATACATACACATATACACACATTTACACAGTATATACACATATATACACCCCAGTAACACAGCTAAATACAGCCGCCTCGCCCCCAGTAACACAGCTACATACAGCCGCCTCATCCCCAGTAACACAGCTACATACGGCCGCCTCATCCCCAGTAACACAGCTACTTACAGCCGCCTCGCCCCCCTGTAACACATCTTTATATCTACCTTCACCGCTACCAGATCTGCAGTCCCATGTAACATACACCTCAGCCCGCACAGCAACACACACACACACATTCACTATATAGAGCATATACATAGCATATATAAAAACACACATCATATACACATATATTTAAAGGTGCACCTATATATGTGCATATAAATTTATGCGTGTATAAATACAGTACAGACGGTCCCCTACTTAAGAACACTCGACTTACATACGACTCCTAGTTACAAACGGACCTCTGGATATTGGTAATTTACTGTACTTTAGTCCTAGGCTACAATAATCAGCTGTAACAGTTATCACAGGTGTCTGTAATGAAGCTTTATTGTTACTCCTGATTCTTATGACAACCCAACATTTTTAAAATACAATTGTCACAGATTCCCAAAAAGTTCTGGCTGGGATTACAATGATAAAGTATACAGTTCCGACTTACATACAAACTCAACTTAAGAACAAACCTACAGACCCTATCTTGTATGTAACCCGGGGACTGCCTGTATATGCATCTATGCATATATCCACAGCATATACATATATACACAGTATAAACATATATGCACAGTATATACATATATACACAGTAGATGCATATATACACATATATACACAGTATATACATATTTAGGGCTCATTCACACGGCCGTCTGGGGGGACGTACATGCGGCCGCAAATTTGCGGCCTCATATACGTCCCCATAGAGGGCAATGGCGGCCCGGCAGCGGTACAGTGCCACACATGTGTGGCACCAATCCGTGCCATACATTGCAGAAAGATAGAGCATGCTCTATCTTTTTGCGTGTGTGTGGCCGCTCAACGCTTTTTTCTATGAAGAGAGGAGGGATCACCTCCTCCTCCTCTCCAGCACATGGCGGTGCCCGCATGTTGGGCATACCTCGTGTGAATGTACCCATACACAGTAGATACACAGTATATACACATTTACACAGTATATACACGTATATACAGTAGATGCATACATACAAATACACACACATTTACACAGTATATACACGTGTATATAGTAGATGCATACATACACATATACACACATTTACGCAGTATATACACATATATACACGTATATAGTCGATGCATACATACACATATACACACATTTACACAGTATATACACGTATATACAGTCTTTAGGGCTCATTCACACGGCCGTCTGGGGGGACGTACATGCGGCCGCAAATTTGCGGCCTCATATACGTCCCCATAGAGGGCAATGGCGGCCCGGCAGCGGTACAGTGCCACACATGTGTGGCACCAATCCGTGCCATACATTGCAGAAAGATAGAACATGCTCTATCTTTTTGCGTGTGTGTGGCCACTCAACGCTTTTTTCTATGAAGAGAGGAGGGATCACCTCCTCCTCCTCTCCAGCACATGGCGGTGCCCGCATGTTGGGTATACCTCGTGTGAATGTACCCATACACAGTAGATACACAGTATATACACATTTACACAGTATATACAGTAGATGCATACATACAAATACACACACATTTACACAGTATATACACGTGTATATATAGTAGATGCATACATACACATATACACACATTTACGCAGTATATACACATATATACACGTATATAGTCGATGCATATATACACACATTTACACAGTATATACACATATATACAGTCGATGCATGTATACACACATTTACACAGTATATACATGTATATACAGTCGATGCATACATATACACACATTTACACATTATACACGTATATACAGTCGATGCATACATACACATATACACACATTTACACAGTATATACACGTATATAAAGTTGATGCATACATACACATATACACACATTTACACAGTATATACACGTATATACAGTCGATGCATACATACACATATACACACATTTACACAGTATATACACTTATATACAGTCGATGCATGCATACACATATACACACATTTACACAGTATATACACTTATATACAGTCGATGCATATATACACACATTTACACAGTATATACAGTAGATGCATATGTACCCAGTATATACACATATATATAGTAGATGCATATATACACAGTATATACACATATATTCAGTAGATGCATATATACACAGTATATACACATATATACAGTAGATGCATATATACACATTATATACATATATACAGTAAATGCATATATACACATAATATACATTATATATACACACAAATACATATTTATATACTTACCTTTAAGGGTTACTGGCCACAGCGTCAGGCGGGTGTTCAAGCCGGTGTGGGGTCTTGAGGGTGCTT